>OX393570.1:16710053-16768484 GCA_947652115.1 Blastomussa wellsi | reverse complement strand
AAGAATTAAAACACAGTGAAAAGTAGGTAAGGCTATTTTATTTACGATTTGGCAGTATTTCGGTTTGCTAAAAGGTGTTGTAAAATATGCCCATACAAACTCTTATATTTTTGCCATGACAGCTATTATGCAATATGATCCTGATCACAACGTGAGCTTGGGCTGCCTGTGAACTAAGTAAAAAGAAACTTAAACCTGCTAAAAATAGCACACGAAATTGGCGTTGCAATTGTTTAAATGGTATTTAAAAAAAAAAAGTGTTTGCGTTTCTAATATATTATTCTGAAATAGCTTGCTAAGTACTACAAGTACGTGGTTTTTCTTTGCTATAGCGAAGTCTGCTAAAAAGGGAAGTCAAAGTATTCAGGAAACAGGTTACACCTGGAGAAACGACAGCATAAAAAGAAAGTAGAGGAGCTCTATTCCGTTTACAATAGAGCGAGTTTCATTAATTGAGGCCCGGGTAAAACGCCGTGCTTCACACAAGCCAAACGTAATGACAGTTTGGGTCGACTCAGCAAATAATTAAAAGAACGCCTGTTCGAGTCAAACGTCGAACTTATTCAGTGACGTACCGAACTGCTACACCAAACGAATAACAAAAGCTTAATTGGTTGAATTGGGATCGGCTCAGTGTACGGCGTTTGGCCCGGGCCTGAGTGTCAAAATTTAACCAAAACCAAAGTACAGTAATTACTTCGACCAATCACAATGGACTGAGACAGTCGAATGATCCAATCAAAATTTGTACTAATTACACATACCAATACAAAGTGCGGGAAAACTTAACGTGCATGTGACAGTCACGATTGGTTTTGGTCTTACATGTACTTCAAAAGTGGTGCGAGATTTTTAAACCAATCACTCAGCGAAGTAATTCAAAACCAGAGAAATTCGCTAATAAATACTTCCGACACTCAATTTAAAACACTCACAGAGCTCTGACTAATGACGTTCAGTACCTTTATGGGCAGGAGTTGATCCTTTGTCATCTCGCTCATTGACAGACACAACCCCTGTCTCAATCAACATCTTCAGCTGCGCCAGGTCGCCGTTATATGCTGCAACATGTGCTGGAAAGGCCAGATCTAAGGACAGAAAGATGGAAGTGTTGAAACAGCAGAAATACGTTATCTGAGAGCAGTTTCATGATCATTTGAGCGGTGTATGCAGTGGTACGCGGCAGTAGTGTAGCAGCTCTCGTAAGCTTGTAATTCTACTGGCAGCAGTAGCTATTGTTTTAGGGACTAGGGGCATTGTTCCTGTTGTTTGTACTATTGTTTTCACGCAGGGTATCGAGCCATTCATGTGAGACCTTACGAGAGGTGCAGTGGTATGTAGAGATAGGTGGTAGAGGAGAGGCAATTCAACAAATGAATACAAAATAAATATATTTTGCAGCCATCGGAGATAAGAGAGGTTTCAATAAGAATAAAGAGAAAAAAGCTGGTTTAAATACAGTAGTTACTGTAGTGAAGTGACTATACATGAAACTTCTATTAAACTTACTTTCTTCATCTTCTGGGTGAAGCAGGTCATATTCTGAAAGTTGGAGAAGAAACCAAAAATGTGAGTAGCCGCAACAAAATGCATAGAGGAGAAGACAAAATTACATTTTATTACTGTCAAAATTATGTAAGTATTTTCATTGAATTGAATTAACTTACCTACTGCATTCAGGTAATCAATGCAATCCTTCTTGTAGAATTGCTGGCAAAGGTTTTTAGGTGTGTCACCCTAATGAGAAAATAGAACTTAAAACTCAGAAACAACAACAACAAAAACAAGAGAAAATGCTAAAAAATAATCTTGACTAAGTGCTCAATCAAAGAAACAAACAACAGAATCCCGCATGCACGCACACCTGGTCATTTCGAGCATTCAAGGTATGATCAATACTTGCTCCAGCACAGACAATAAACTTGAGACATGGTAGGTGACCTTCACTTGCAGCTAAATGAGCTGAATAAAGACATCAATGAAAGTAAGGCAATAAACTGCAAGTACTGTAATAATTTGAAGCCAAGTACAGGTAGCCCATACAACCAAACTGTGGAATGAAGTACAGTAACTACAGGTGTAGGAGCTAGTTCTACTAACTCCCTCCCTGAATGCAATATTAGGGAGTTTAAGAAACCACGACGGCGACACCAAGAACAACGTCGATTAAAAAATGAATTTATAATTTTGCCCACAAATCCTGCAATACTGTAAAGTCATTTTGTCTGTTTCTTACTGTCAAACCTATATCAAAACTGAATCTGGAACACAGCGATAATTCGATCTAACAGCGCACTAACCATTAGGCCGCCAATGCCTTTCCAGACAGAATGATTATATTACTCATTAATTATTGCCAGAGTTTCTGATGAAAGATAAATGAATTAAATTTAATATTTAAAACAACCTGGTGTACTTCCAGAATGATCCACTTCATCCACACTTGCACCCCATCTGGAAAGAAGCTGATAACAGGCAGAGAAATGAAATCAATGAAAATAACATAACATCGTCATTAAAATAAATATAATCAATCCAGTTGACTCCTGGAGATTTTTGAAAAAAAGGTGTTTTCTAGACATTAATTTTTGAAAATTTTCTAGTCAGTTATAGGGTAAATATGCTTCAAATTTCTCTGAAATGCATTTGCAAAATAAAGACATGCCAGGTTTTTCACAACATTTAACACGACATTTTAGCTTGGGCATGCGCACAAATCAAAATTTCGAGACGAAAATTTTGGACGAGAAAGTGACCCACCTCTTTAGGCTTTTTGATTTCTTTATTTTTATTTTTCGCTTTTCCTTTCTCCTTTCCTCGTATCTTTTTTATGCTTTTGTTGGCCTTTTAGGGCTTGCTTTCGGTTCAAGAATTGCCACGAAAGCATCAATGAGATGGGAAAAACTTAACATGGAGTAGCCAAGGGTAAGTGAGGGAAAATTTCCCCCCTAGTTTTTGGCGGAAATTTCTAAGCGTTTTTGTGCATATTTCAAGCTCAATTAGCCAAATCAATATCATCTGGGTATCATCGGAAAGCTCTTTCCCTCCTGTAGAACTGGGGTAAATAGGATTCCTATTTTGGTCAAAGCTGATGACATCAGCAGTGGAACAAAGGTCAAGGTCTGCCACGGCCGGTTACAGCCGGTTTAGGAGTCAGTGGGTTAAACTGTTTTTCATTAATTTCATTTTACTCTAAAAAATAACGCAGAGCTGACTGAAGGGGGAGTTCATGGATGGGGAGGGGAGTAGATGGGTGAGGCTTTTTGTGATACCCAGAATTATCAGCCAAAGCTGAAGGCTGAGGCTGATCACACTGATAATTCTGGATATCATGAAAAACTGAATTCAACTATACATGTAATCGTTTTATTATACACTGATCAATTTCTCAAAAGGAAAACAATGTTAAGCAGCTATACATGCAGGGTTGCCAGTAGGTTTTTGAGTAGAAGGTTCCATCCAAAAAGTAGGTAGGCTATTTTCATTTTACTTCTCCATTATCATGCTTACAATTGACCTACTAACATTTGGCGTTGCCGGCGCAGTATTTGGAATACCAAGTGAAATGCGCTGATTGCCGGCTTATTTTGACAACCCTGTACATGCTGTACCTCAGTACAATGCTGTGCTCCGACCATCTTCCTTCTGGTTCTGTAGTTTTCTTTATCATGAGGAAAACTTGGAAAACTGCCTTGCTACATGTACGTTGTTGTAAAAAAAAACCATCTACTTTTTTTCAAGTTCCCACTCCAACAAAGAAGCAAATCAATTAAGCCATCATTTTCAGGTGTGAAAACACTGTGAGCTATGTGACCACACTCTCCACATGACAAATAACCCCTGTAACTATGCGACAGCGCTTTACACATTACAAGATTTACAGAACTGAATTATCTGTAGCTCAGAGAATAGGGATTGAGATGTCAGTGTTGAATGCAAAAAAAAAACAGCTACTTACCTGTAGACAGCCTAATCGTCCATGGAAGGAAGCACAGTGAACTGGTGTCCAGCCCATGTTATCAGTAGCATTGATGTCCTGAAAACAAAATTATACATGTAACTTACATTTTTGTTACATATACATGTAAAAGTTCAAGAAGTACAAGTCCCCTCAAAAATATTGAAATAAATAATTTCAATTGATAATGCTGTGCATTTATTCTTTCTTTTATTATATATTATGTACATGTGCAGTATGACTTATATGAGCTTCAGAATTTGCTTATAAAATACATGTACAATGGGCAAGGTAATGAATCCCATCCCACCAGGCTGTCGGCTGACATGCCACCTATCTATACATTACCAATGTGTTGGCCGACAGTCACTAGCTAACCCAAAGAGAACATCCAGACAACTCACCACACCATGCCTAAGTATTGATTGCAAGCAGTAAGAGTCGCCGTGGGCTGCAGCAAGATGGGCTGCAGTACAACCTGTCAAGCGAAAGATCGATACTGTAACTTCTAGATTTACGTTAAATTATTTCATTTACCGGTACTATTTATTTACAAGCAATTAAATTATAAGAATTACAATAGATGTACAGTGACTGTCAGTGTTGTAACACATCCTTTTAAAGCAGAAAAATTCCCCCCATTCAAAGGGACTCCTCTTATAATTTCCTCAATCTCACTTACAGTACACATGTAAGCCCAAGCAACTCCTGCTGTTACCCTTAGTAACTGCTACATAATATAATTAAAGTAAGAAGTAATTTGCTTCTACTTAGTAGAGTAGAAATACTCCTGGTCACTTCATGCTTACTAACAAAAAGTTCTCAGGGTTGTCCACAACTTTAGTAGCTGGCAAAAATCACAAAAGTATACGACACAAATTACCCAATTACAGGGTTGTCAATAAGCACTGGCGACTGGCAATATCGCCGGCTACTTAAACATTTTCGCCGGCTACAATCTGGTGGAGATAAGCGGGAAAAAAGTCTCTCTGGGAACCCACCACTCCCCAGGAATTTCCAATCCCTTCTGTGGGGGAAGTATGGATATTTTCTGGAATTACACATTAGGGACAACCCTGGGATAATCTCTATTCTGATGAGTCACTGGGCTGGTACACTGAGACTTTACATTTTTGATAATTATGCTATCTCCAGAATTCAACCATAAGCCAGCACTTGAACAGAGTTATGAAAGTTCATTTAGTATAATTATTTTTAATTCTCACTGTCAAAATTACCTCGATTATCCTTCTCGTTCAGGTCAGCACCATTTGCAGCCAAAGCCTATTTATTTATTATAAAAAGTGAAGACAACAAAATTAAAATTAGTAACTACTAACAGTAATCAGCATTGCATTACATTGTATTTTAATTAATTTTAAAATGATGGATGAAGATTAAAGCCAATGATACACGATTGAACATCTTTCAACTATTGTTGATCAACAAATGTTGAACATTGTTGCGACTTGTTGAAACGCTTTTGTGTTTTCCCAAGTCATTCAACAAACGGCAACTTGTTGAACGGAATAGAGCCAAGCTCTATTTTCATTCAACAACGTTCAACAAAGTTCAACGTGTTGAATGTCATATTTCAATGTTCAGCATCACATGATACACTGTTCAACCCCAGTCGCAACATTTTGTTGCTCAAAAAATGTTGAACCGAGTATCATTGGTCTAAGAGATACATGTATAGATGATTTACAGTGTAGGTTTAACTTGCTACATTACAACAATTGACATTCTTATTAATTACAGTGTGATAAACATTATTCTGTAATAGTCTGGGTCAATTGATTTGAACACTTGCCAATTTACAGAAATAACAAAAATAATAAAAACAACATTCTCTCTTTATACTGGTCAGAGATTTGTAAAATTAGTCAATGTAATGATTTACAGGCATGAATTAAATTGTAAAAAATATTTAGCAGAAAATATTTTCTGCAATATACATGAATGTGTCCAATATACATAAGGGCAATAATTATTGTCAAATGAATCATCACCAGAGGTCATGAAAATTGGGGCAATGATCAAAATATTATCCAAACAAGAAAACAACAGCTTAGTAGGCATCACCTGCAGACACGCATCTTGTCCTCTGATTGCTGCCAGGTGCGATGGTGTCCATCCCTGCGGACTTTTATCTGAGTGATCAGCCCCATGCCAAAGCAACCAGTGCAAACACTGAGAAAGCAATAAAAATAATAAAAAAGTAGTTTATTATTTTGGTTTATGTATTCTATTCGATTAATTTCAGTTTCTTGGTGGGCACTTTACTGGTGTCCCTGGTAGAGTCTCTGTTGGAATGGGGGGGGGGGTCAAACAGTGCAAACAAGTCTATAGTCATTTGACCTCATTTTGTCAGCCTCTGTGTGGCTGTCTCAGTGCTTTGTATGGAGTAATCATTGATTAATGATGTTTAATTAACTAGTGACAAAGATATCGAGTTTCCTTTGAAAGCGAGCGCGTGGACTAGCATCTCATCTTTTGTCAGATCTGGAGGCGAGGCGTAATCTCTTTCCCACCTCTCCCTCCCTAAAACAGTTTTATTTTTCATTGTCACATTTAGTCTTAGTTTTTTATTCCTAGTTGAATTCCTGTTCATTGTGTAGTATTTTGTTCAGCAGATTTCACACTTTGCCCAAACTGTTGTGTCGTCTTGGTAACGTGGGTTGATTAATTTTCACAGAGCCTCCTATCAACACGTACATGTACAATACTCTAAACAGACTGTAGGTGACTACACTCTCCTAATCTATCTTTAGAGCTTTAATATACATGTACATGTATGTCTTTACAAAGTAACAGTCCTTTATAATGAATTTTTCAAATACACTTCAAAAACAAAACAAGCAGTTTATGATTCAGGTGTTGGTATTAAAAAAAATACTATTTTATCATTATAAATAAACTCAGCAGGGTACAATTTGGTGCAATGCAGCTGTTTAATGTTGTAGACATTGAGCTTTCATTCCAGTAACTACTGTTATCAGAAAAAGAAATATCGTTTAATTTACATTTCTCGTCCACACGGATCGAGGCCGCTGCCCGTTTGGAGCGCGGCCTCAGCTCTGGGAAACAATTGCTATGTTATTTTGAGAGAATGCATTAAAAAAATCATACCTCTAGACTTCCATGATGAGCTGCCCAGTGCAATGGAGTAAACTTAAATTTAGAATCCAGATCATTTATTCCAGCTCCCCTTTGAACCATACTTTGAAGTTCCAAAACGTCGCCATAGCGGACAGCCTCGTGTATATTTGCAAGACGAACTTTCTCTGCAATAATTATCATATTGATAATCTTAAAATTGATAGTTTAGAAGACAGGCAGTTTAAATATCATACTTACCAGGCATATTGATATTGTAACCACTGATGTTCGAAGATTGAGGAAAACAAATTTAACTTTCGAAGATGGCGGTCACATAATCCAACAACACTCTGTTGCCATGTAGAACCCCGCTGACCACGGAAACAGCAATGAGGCTCGACTTCCTGTAATGAATTTCATTTCCGGTCAGTATCAACCAATCCCGTTACGGTATTTCGGCGTGCGCATTTCAATGTGATTTCCGCGCGAATGGTTACGAGGCTTCTGGAACACTTCCACAACTCACGGCAGCAATATAAATGTGGCTGACTAATACTCTCTGAAAGAAACATGGTAAAGTTACATTATTACAAGAATCAGCGATTCAGTAGACTCAAAGCGCAATGCGAAAAGGATGAGAGACTCTTTGTGGATCCTGAATTCCCGCCAGAGACAAAGTCATTGTATTTCAGTCGAGCAACACCCCCTGAACAAGTTGATTGGAAGAGGCCAAAGGTAACACACCCTCGACTATTTCTTTTTTATTATTTTCTGTAAATTGTAGCTTAACTTACACGGGAGCTATATGATCGATGATCATTTTTACTCCCAAATCTATCATTTGCTTTCGAATTATTAGCTTACAAGAACTTTCCCTGATCAAAACCTATATAGACGGCACCATTTCAAATTATTTGTCATTTTCCCATATATTATTAATTGATGCCCTTATGTTGATGTATTTGAATGTTTTCGTTGCACAGTTGGTTGCTTGAGAGCGATTAGTTCTTCGAAAGATTGCATTCTTAAATTCGTTCTTATTCTCGAGTCATCTATTCAGCTAAGATCTTCTCTAGCCATTTACATGTGTGACGATCTAACTTATTTGCGTTCGAAAAATTACATTATAGAGGTTAATATGCCGTTAATTTGTCGACTACTGGACAATGTTCTGTGTTGTGACGGAGCTGAGTTTGAAATTCAGTAAACACTCCTACAGTAACACTAATTACATAAAGTTTTCATTACTTTTCTGTTACTCTGCTCAGCTGCATTCGGTAAATTTTAGAAACTTTATTATACCCATGCTGTGTTTGGTATGCTATTGATTTATAACTCTCGGAGTCGAATATACATGTACATGTAGTATGACTGTTCTTGCAAAGACAGATTAAAAAGAACGCAAACATGCAAGCTTGGTAAGCCTACGTACAGTGTACATTAATAAGTTGTCTTGCTATTCTGTCTGGAAAATTGCATTCTCAACCCCAGAGGCTGCATGTGCTCCTTTTGATCAGCATCAAGACTTCTGCCCACGTCAGGGTAGCAGCTCTCATAAGCTTGTAATTCTACTGGTAGCAGTTGCTATTGTTGTGGGGTTAGGGGCATTGTTCCTGTTGTTTGTTCTATTGTCCTCTCAATCTGTCGCAAGCCATTCATGCGAGACCTTACGAGAGCTGCTCCCTCGCCCGACTTGCAATTGAGACCTCTGGCTGCCTCCAACACCAGAAGCCAGCAATTTGCAGACTCATTTTCAGGGCCACAAATAATTTTTCTCCCGTGAAAGGACATGTGTCTGACCAGGTCAGAATTTGATCGGACAGATTAACTGCAATATTAGGTTGGGCGCGAATTATTTACAGTATACTACAATGTACCTGATTATTTGAATCATAACATGTTGTCAATGCAAAACTTATCATTGGCGTTTGCATTGAAAGGCGTAAAAAATTGTCAGGATATCGCGTTTGCCCGACCACAGTTTTACGTTCAGATTTTATTGGACATTGGCAAAATTTGGTCAGCCATTGTCCAATTTCCGACAGCTATTTGCAGCCCTGCATTTTAAAATATATCAAAACTAATTGGCTGAAAATTACAAAATGAGTACTCTGTGCATGCTGAAGTCAGCCAGAGGTCTTCTGTTCATTATTGGCGTAGTCCGATCGACCGAAGGCTTTGTGGTCTGCATTTGGGCCTGGTGACCCATCAGGCCGGAGCTTATCCCGGTTTCTGTAGCATGAAGTGACAGGGAGTATTTCTACTCCCCCCTGGATGGGATGCTAGTCCATCGCAGGGTTACCCCCCAGCGGTAAATTCGCCGGTACCCATTTATACACCTGGGTGAAGAGAGGCACTGTGAGAGTAAAGTGTCTTGCCCAAGAACACCGGCTAGAGAATGGGAAAAATACTAAACAAATGCAGCTAGTTAAATCTTGGATAAATCTCCAAATTTTCTATAATAGCCATGAAGTTTATACTGCTCTTGGTAAAATCTACATGTATACATGTACTCTATACTCCCATTATGCTTTTGTTTGCAGAAAGATTAATGTTCACACTCCCCTCTCCCTCCACCCCATCCAGAAATTCCTGTTTAAGCCTCCTTCTTTCTGTTAAAAATTTTGGTATTTAAGACTGAAGGCTGTGCTCTAAGAAAAAATTACAAGGAGCCCAAAGGTTCCAAACCATGAGATCCAGGGTGCCTAGCACTTAAGCTTATATGAGAAAAAGTAAGTTTATCTGGTCGCCCGAAGACAAATCTTAGTCGCCTGAGGTTCCTGGGCACCCTTAGAGCACGGGCCTGAAGACCCCCTGCCCCCTAGAAATCCAAGCATCAACAGGGCATGGATATTATTTTTCTCAAGCCACCACCCTTGTATACATTATGGCCAGCTCTCTCTGTATGAACAGTCACTGTAATTTACCCTAATCAAGGAGTGGCCATTATAGAAAGGGCAAACAACACATGGCTAAAAATAAATAACTTACTACTGGCATGGCATATTTTGCGCTATTTTGCGCTCTCATAATGTACAGCCTTTTTTGCTCATTCAATTGAAAAACAATTACTGTATATTGCTTCTGAAATACATGTTGTACATTGTATATCAAGGAGCATTAAATTTAATTGATATTAAAATAAAACTATTGAATATTGCATTGTTATTTCCTTTTTAATTGATATTCTATTTGTGGAACATTGAACAATATTATTGGAAATAATTAGTGATTCATGTTCCTGTAAATTTTATAAAATAATTATTATTTCAAATAGACTCTAGATAAGATTAGAGTTCGCTGGGTGGTATACACTGTTAAGGCTTGGACCTGTATGCTACCAGTCTTCAAAAAGCTTTCAGAGTCAATAGTTGTGAATCCGTCAGTAACATGTGCATGCAAGTTTGAATACTGAACATTTTTTTTATTAGATCCCCTTTGAAGCCTGTATAATTGCATTATTATTTTGTTAGTCATGCTTAGACCAAGCTTGTTGGTTCAGGGTGTGTTAACATTCATTGTACAGATTTATGTGATTCAGTATATGGCTGTGCATCTACCAAGGCAAAAAGTTAATTTCGGAGCCTGTTATTTTAAATGCAAATTAGTTTCAATTGTCATTAGTATCTGTTATTCTCTATTGCTCTCTAAATGAAAATTTATAGACTAAGTGTCCAAGTTTTCTTTGAATGATTATAGTCCACAAGGCACAGCCGAGATGAATGTCACTCATAGAAAATTGTCTAATTATAGCTTGAGTGGAAACTCTAAATTGAATGCATTCCATGCCTACAATTTTATGTACTACTGTCTTTTAAATCAAGAAAATTTAGGTGCAAGAGCATCTTTTGCACCTCACATATGATCATACTCTATCACTGCATGCACATGACTTGTATAGGTTATTACGTCTGCAGAAATTACTCAACAATGCAAAATATGTAGCTTAATATATACTCTCGAAGGAGGCTTAGACCTACATTTAGCTGTTTTTTAGCTGTTTTTTTTATCAGTGTGGGGAAGACCAATTAATAATGGCCAAGATTCAACATCATGCGTTGCTATAAAAATGGCTTGTGCAGCACAGACCCTACTTAATTCAATGTTGCTAACACAATTACACATTTCAATCATTTTGAAGTCATTGTGTTGTTGTTTAGTCAATTGATTTAATTAAATATAATATTGATCAGCATCAGCTAGGGTTAACTATCAACTTGAAGGTGAATGCATGGGCTGCAAATAATATTTCCCGCAAATGGACGTGTGTCCCACTAACTCATCATGTTTATCTGGCGAGAAAACAGTAGTGATTTCGGACATCATAGCACAGAACTGCATGATAACGCATTGTCAACAAAAAACCATTGATGTGGCAAAGTTTGGTTGGCCATATTTTGCCAACTGTCATTTGCAGCCCTGTATATAATTTTTGTATGTAGTGAGTTATCTTTTTTGTACACTGATTTCCATTACAGGACATTTGCGCACCTGATCTTCCACATCTGTTTGTGGATGGAATGAGTAGTCACGATGTAACACAAGGAAAACTTGGAAACTGTTGGTTTGTGGCAGCATGTTCATCACTAGCTTTGGAGCCATCTCTATTAGAGAAGGTTTGTATTTTTCTTTTTATTTTAAGTGCATTTTAAATGCACCCTTGGGCAATAATGAAAATTATAATGTCCACCAAATGCCCTCTTACATGGGAGAGGTGTCTTCTTATGGGAGATTACGAAGTTCAATGTAGTGTGGGCCCATGTGGTTGGGACAATTACTTACTTAAGTCGGTCATTCTCATCCCCAGAGGCCACACTCCTTTCTTTGGTCAGCACCAAGAATCGTGACCTCTGGCTGCCCCAAAATTGGGAGCATGCACAGAGAACTCGTTCTGTAGTTTTCAGCCAATCAGATTTGTCAGATTTGACAAGGAGTCCGTAAATCGTGGACTTCCGGTTTTGGAGGCGGCCAGAGGTTGTGAGAGAGTCAGTCTGCTTACCGGAATGGTGATACTGTAAGTACAGGCAAATAAAAACTGAAATCAGGTAAATCATGGATAACAGATTCAAACTTTCATTTTATCTTTTTCTTATCGGCAGGTGATCCCAGAAATGAAGCACCAAGAGTGGGATCCAGAGAATGTTGGGAACTATCAGGGGATCTTCAGATTCCGATTTTTCCGGCAGGGCCAATGGACTGAGGTCGTCATTGATGACCTGTTGCCGACAATCGGTGGCAAGTTGGTGTACATTCATTCCACAGAGAAGAATGAGTTCTGGAGTGCTTTAATTGAAAAGGCCTATGCTAAGTAAGAAGAAGTGGCATGTGCAAATGTTGTTTTCTATTCTTGCCCACTGTGCTCATTGCAGGTCAATGGGGTCAGATTATTTTATCAAGGTGTTTGCACACATTGCAGGGCTATGATCTTAGATCATTTTATCACGCTTTCTGTACACATTGGACTATGATGCTAGATAAGTATTTTTATCAAGCTCTCTCCACGCATTGCAGACCTTTGTTAGATTATTTTATCTACATGTAACTTTCTGTGCACACAAATTGCAGACCTACACTGTATTTCATCAAGCTATTTGTACACATTACAGATCTATTATTATCGAGCTCTTTGTACACATTAATAGAGGGGGTAAGTTTCAAAAGAAACTGTGGTGCTGCGTCGGTGGGAAGTATAACAACATAATTTGGTTTTATCAACTGGGTTGATAATGTGAATTGGCCACCGTAAAGAGGTTCATGGGCTGACGTTTCGAGCGTTAGCCAAGGAATTGTGGGTTGTGTGTTTTTTATATACAGAAAGATAGAGCTTTGCTATTGGCTGGTGCCTGGTAATGTGAAAACAATGGAATTAATTAGTTGAATGAAAAGCGTTCATTCATACCGTGAGGATTAAGAGTGCCGATTTGAAAAATAAATTTTTGTTCTAGAGTTTTGCGGCTTTCTGTGCTTTCTTGGTGAAGGGAAAGGCCGCAGACTGCCATACGTTGCTTAGAATGATTTGGAAGATTGAAGTGTCTCGCAACGGGTTTAGATGCATTTTATTTTCTCGGAATCGGTCGCCTCGGAAAAATCAGAGTCATCACTACAAAGACGGCAAAGTCTAAGAAACTGAGAATAAGGAATGGAATTCTTGACATGTGATGGATGTGAAGATGAATACAACAAATAACTATGAGAATCTGTGGGTTTGTAGTGCACACTGGTGCATAACCATTGCCTTTGATAGAAACTTTGATATCCAGGAATGCTAAGGAAGTATCGGAAATTTCCCAGGTATATTTAAGAGCAGGATGAAACGAACTGACTGCGGTTATAAATTGATTGAGGTCCTCTCTGGTAGAGGAGGTAGTGCCGATACAGTCGTCAATGTAGTGATGATAGAGTTCAGGTTTTGGGCCGTTGTATTGATTGAAAAATTGGTGTTCAGTGTAGCATATGGAAAGATTGGCATAGCTGGGCCCCATTTTGGTACCCATGGTCACGCCATTGATTTGTTTGTAATAATTGTCCCCGAATGAAAAACAGTTGAGTGTTAACACTAACTCAGCCAGGCGGAGTAGTGTTTCCGAGCTTGGTTCCTTAACAGTGCGTAAATCAAAAACAATGTTTGAGGGCTAGAAGACCTTCGCCATTTGGGATGACGGTGTAAAGAGATGTGATATCCATAGTGAAAATAAGTTTATCTTCGCCCAGGAAATTGAATTCACGAAAAAATTTGAAGTGTGTGTTGACTGTCTTTAACGTTTGACGGTAAAGATCTGACAATAGGTGCCATAATTTTGTCTAAATAGCTGGAAATGAGTTCGGTAGGGCAACTACAGGCAGAGACGATAGGTCGACCTGGGTTGTTAGGTTTGTGAATTTTAGGTAAAAAGTAAATACACAAGGTTCTGGGAGTGGTAATGATGAGATTGGTAGCAGTAGCGGGTAATTCTTGTTTGACTGTAAGGTCGTTAATAGTGCTCTTGACAATTTGTTGGTTAGTGGAGGTGAGATCTTTATTGAATTTAGCATAAAACACATTACAAACCTATTGTTATCAAGCACTTTGTACACATTGCAGACCTCTACGGCTGGATATCTTGCCAACTTTCTACACACCTTTTAGGCAATGATGCTAGATGTTAATATTGTACGTTGTATTATTTTCCAGGTTAGCTGGTTCATACGAGGCGCTCGAAGCTGGTAATACTGGCGACGCCTTGGTAGATTTCACTGGCGGAGTGTGCGAGTCTATAAACCTCAAGGATGGAGGATACAGTCAAGATCTGGACAAGAGGCTGGCTTTGTTTAAGAGTATGGAGAGGGCAATGAGAGAAAAGTCACTGATTAGTGCTTCAATAAGAGTAAGTCCCAGTCTGGCTGAGCAATGTGCTGTGGGCTTATGGACTCTTGTTTGCTGTAAAGTCAGTGGGGTATGAACACAAAATTAAAAATTGTGATGAAGCAATGGTGTTATGAGCCACAAGGCAGGGCTGCAGCTGGTGCATGATCATTAGGAGTGCCTCATCATTAACACCTAACATGTACATGTAAATACCTGCAAAGATACAGTAATTTAATGCGTAGTAGATATGAAATAATTCATATTTGAACTGCGGATATAGATGAAAGTGAAGAATGATCATCGCAGTTAATTTCCAATTTAAGCAATTGGAAAAAAGAAGCAAGCTATTCTTCATTTTCAAAGATAATTTAATTATAGAAATTGATTCTGTCATAATGGACATAATTTTGTTCTGGCTATGACCGTGCAAGGTACATGGGCAGTCATTTCATTAGTGAATCATATTTTTTGTCAGCAAGGGAAAGAAACACTGCATGTAAGTCCATGATTGGCGTGCGCAGCTGCAAGTACATGTTCATGAAAATAATTGTCCTGAAGGGCGCATGATGGGCAGGTTACAAGACACTGTAAAAAAGTAAACTTAGACGAACATGGAACTGGCCGAGTCAACAGGGGTTTCATTAAGGGCCGGGGACTGGGCAAATTGACTGGCTGTGAACAAGGTTGCCCGGCTGTTTTGATCTTCTCTTACTTACTTTCTTTTATAAGAACAACTCAAAATGCATGGCTGATTGCGAAAAACCCCACTGACAGTTCTGTACAAAACCTTTATGGAACCCCTGAGGGAATTAAGCAGAACTTGAGAGCTGTTTGTTTGAAGGGCAAGATTGGTTTCTTTTTTTTTAACACCCTAGTATTTCTAACTTTTTGTTTCTTGTAGATTAAAAACAGAGATGAAATGGAAAAGCGCACAGAAACTGGCTTAGTGATGGGACATGCATATGGTGTCACAGCTGTAAAGAAGGTATGTGGAATGTGATAACTGACCTCAAAATACTGTCAAAATAATGTTGGTATATGTTAGATACAGAGAAATTACCCTCGTAGGATATGTACTGAGCCAAAAAATCATAATCAAATGTGTTCAATTTTTTTTTGCTTGATTAGTTTTAGTTGAAGCAAAATCAATGTATAATTATTCAATCTGCCCAACTGCTTGCTCTTCCCAGATCACCATTGGTGAAGGTCTTTTCAGTCTGTTCAATCGGCAAAATCTGTACATGATTCGTCTGAGGAATCCCTGGGGACAAAAGGAGTGGAATGGGCCATGGAGTGATGAGTATGTAATATGCATTTTAATTATTAATTTTTATTAATAATTTATAGACATTCTGATTGATTAACTAATCTCTAATTTGCAAATGCATACTGTATTTGCTCGAATAAGCGCCGCGGCGCTTATTTAATTTTTCGCGCCACAAGTGTGGCGCTTATTCGAGGGTGGCGCTTATTTAGAAATTGTACCAGACAAATGTACTTTTTCTATATTTTTATTCAACGGTACACTTTCTATCTGTTACTTTTCCTATGGACTGATGCTAAACTGATAGTAAATCTAGAATTTCAAGAGAAATTCATGTCACTTTGAACTAAAGAACATCACATTTAAGGAAAATAAATTGCCGATGCTGTTTTAAAATTGTTTTATAGTGTTTTTCCTGGTTATACGGTTATTCCTTGAATTCACCGTTGCGGCGCTTATTCGAGGGCAGCGCTTATTAACTTTTGTTTCCCAGATGCGGCGCTTATTCGAGGGCGGCGCTTATTCGGGTAAATACGGTAATGCAATTCCAATCAGTGAACAAAGCATAGGATACCAGGTTTACAAGCCATTTCAATATGTCTGACACATTGCTAATTAAAGGAGATACATCACGATATTATAATATTTTTTGTGTATGACACATCACCAAATTACCCTCAAAAATTATGTGCGAAAAGTAAGAAAAACACTAAAGAGGTGAGACTGAAGTAAAAAGGAACAAGGATGATTAAGGATGGAGAAGATTGAAACAGATTATAAAATAATGACTAATATGAAGAGTTTAGGCTATGTTTTCAAGATGCACCAACAGCATTTTTAACTACAACATATCTCCTTTAGAAAGATAGCTTTCTTTACTGAATTCTAATAATAAGATGAAGACTTAATTGACATATGTGTCGGCCGTATCACATCAGTTGTGTTAAATACATTCTTCTTTCCAACAGCTCAGAGGAATGGAAAAAGCTAAAAGCAAGCGACAGAGAAAAGCTTGGAATTGTCTTTGAGAATGATGGAGAATTTTGGTTAGTGCAATGTATCTGACCTGATCAAACATTCAAATTTTCTTTTTTTTTTATAAAAAGAGTTTGTACTAGTCGGGCAAAACAAGTGCCAGTTTTGGGAAACCTTGGTTCAAGTTCACTAAGAGTTTTTGATGTACTTCATCCAATCAAAAGCCAGCATGAGCTCTTGTGAGTACTCTGAAAGTTATGGTGCTTGCAAACATGTCATGCTGCTTAGCAACTTCAGGGACAAACACTGTGCACTTAGTCCCGCCTCGGAGGCAGGATTTCGTCATCAATTAACTCTTATTCCTTATGACTGGTATGAGTTATGGAAAATCCGGAAAGTCATTGAATTTTAGCAACCTCGTTCCCGGGGTCCTCTCCTTCCAGAAGGAGAGGTTGCTGGGAACGAGGTTGGAAATTTTAGAAGTACATTTTCTACAGTAGGCCTGTAATTCGTGGACTTTAAGTGTGGGCCAGTAAAAGTCACGAAAAATTGCATGTAGTTTTGTTGTTCAAAATGCGCCAGGCCGTTTTCGTTTCTGCGAATTATAAAATGGTGAAAAATCAAGATTTTTTTCTGTTTCAACAAATGGCAAAAGATTACGGAACAGTATTTGGAAAAGTCATGGAATTTCAAAAAACACAAATGCATGAGTATAAATGCTACAGAAACAATTTAGTAATGAGGTCTGAAACAAACATTTCACAACCTGACAAGTCACAACGTGAGGTTTCTGCAACAAAACAAGTTTTGCTTTGAATTTGTGTGACTGATCGCAGCGACAAAGTTTTGTCGAAGTGGCAAAGTTTTTCACACGGTGCAAAATGTTGGAGCAACTTGCCCCCGCGTTGTGCCATAGCGATTTGTCGCTTTGTGTGCCTCGTCCTTTAGAATCTTAATTCCCTTTTCTGTAGGATGGCGTTTGAAGATTTCTGCACGTACTTCACCAATGCCACCATGTGTCACGTTCTCAGCACTTCGTTCTTTTCACTGCGAAAGAGATGGCATGTGTTCAAGCACACTTATCGATGGACTCCAGGATCGACTGCTGGCGGATGTGTTGAAAATAGAAGCACTTTCCTTAAGAACCCACAGGTACCGTCAAGCCCTTTTTTACTTATGACCGATAATTGGCTGTTTTGAAGGTGTACAGAGATCAAGTTGATGTGCCAGGCTGGGGACGCATAACCGGATCCAGATCAAACTATTTTAAGTTTAGTTTTCTGTAAACAGTGTGCAGTAAACTTGAACTGAACTCGTACGTAGTTTGAGCATTGACGAGGTCGATGCCTAGGACGACCCATAGTGAAAATGGAATTTCACAATTACTTAGATGTTTAGAGAATCTTTGGTTCTAAAACCTTGGTCTTGCTAAATAATATCACGAAAGGGTTAAAAATCGGAATAGAATTAATTACGGAAAATTAGCCGTCATGTTCCCGTTCTTTAAAATATACTGAACTTGGTCATTTCGTGTTGCTGCTTCGTAGACGGGGTGGCTAAAACTGTTGCAAGATCCCTCGCTTTAAGCCTTGTTACAATCATTTTACTAATTTTTTAGCTTTGCTTTACTTATGTTGTGATTACCCAAATGTTTTCACTTTGGCCATGGTTTTACAACGGTTATTAACTTTAAAAGTAACTTTTTCTTTTAGTATGCCTTCTCGGTGAAAGAGGAGGGCGAGGTTATGGTTTCGTTGATGCAGGCAGACACAAGAAAGGAAAAAGAACGTGGAGTAGAGAATCTAACCATTGGCTATTTTGTTATGAAGGTATAATCACTCAGTATACTACTAAACATACGTTTGCATCGATCCTTGAAGAGTGATGTTTCATTCACGAGCTGTCATTGTTTTCAAGATTTTCCCACCCACATCGATGAAAGCCTGCTTGGAAAATGTTATTGCAATGGAGAAGAGCAAAGTTAACAAGTTTGGAAGGATTTCACTGTCTGGGAGCGACTTTAAAGCAAGATTTTAAACGTTTCATTCGTTGGTCAAAAGTGACACGTAACCAGACAAAATCATTAACCATTATAAGTAAAACTACAAACTAAATTCGTCACGCTTCAAGGATGGACGCAGTTTCATGCAATTTTAACGCGGATAAATTCAAAACAGCCACAGTTAGAATTTGAAGACGTTGGATTTACACCTTGTTCGTCGGCATCCGTTTTTCTCGGGAGAACAGGGCGTAGTTTTAGGCGTTAGATAAGCATTTCTTCTGCAGATGAAGGAGGATGGCGCTCCTACGAGAATTTTCCTTGCTTTAGTCGCCTGACTCTTGTATCGGCTGGTTGGGTTTCAATGCCCTCTGCAACCACACCTTAGCAGTCTTTCCCAACTACTTATAGTTTGTGTTTTAGAGGAAACAAATTAACATACGGTACACCAAAATGAAACTCTGTTTCCTTGTTGGACGGTGTTATACTCTGATTCGTATCATTTCCGGCCAATGGCTGCCGATTATTTTCGAACGGACTGCTCTGGCTGTTTGAACGACTGGCAGTCTATTTCGAACAGTTAGCTCTAGCTGTTCGAACGGCTGACGATATTTTTCTAACGGAATCGTTTTCCAACGAGTCGTTCGAACGATCAATGCGATACGTCGTTCACACTACACATTTAGCCTTTACCCGCACAATTGTTTCCGACCTGAATACAAGCACCGGTATTTAAGTTTTGCACTTTTAACAGACGGTACTTCCAGTGCACTCGCGAGAAACGAGAAACTTCTCGAAAGAAACGAGAAACTTCTCGAGAGAAACGAGACGCGTCTCGAGAGAAACGAGACACGTCTCGCGAGACGGTGGTAACTTACATTTGAGCGGTACTGTACGTCTCTCTTTGCCTGCATGTCTGTTCACAGTTTAATCGTTCCTTCTCAGGTGGAGGAAAACCGAAAGTACCGCGTACATACAATGTTTGAAAAGGCTGGCGACTCAATTTTCATCAACGCTCGAGAAGTGGTGAACAAGTTTCAACTGCAGAAAGGCAGATATGTGGTGATACCATCGACGTACGAACCAAACAAGGCTGGACAATTTTTGATGAGAATATTTACTGAGAAGTCTTCAAAACCAATGTAAGAATACGCCCATTCCCGCCTTCCATCCCCTAGTGCATCCTATTTTGCGCTGGTTCCCAGTTCTCTTCTTTTTTCGGTTCTTTGCTCAAGTTCAACGTTTGAAGAAAAATTCGAGAAAATAGCTGATAGCTGTAACGTGTCAACTGTGTAATTAATGCTATCTTTATAGGTTGCCAACAAGTTGCATTATATAATATTTTTTTGGTTTTGTTGTTGTCTTTATCTTTATGCGTTTTGTTTTATAATAGTAAATTTGTGATTGCTTGTTCATTTGGTGTGAAGAAAGTATCTTGTCAGTAATTTATGAAGGAACTCCGCCGGTTGACTTGAAGTTTAACTGTTTTTAATAAAATGGTTTACTTGTAATAAAAAAACGTTGTCCATCGACCATGTATATTTTCTATCAATTTTGTTTCTTATTCATCTCGTGTTTATATTTCAGGTTTCTGAACCAAGAGCACTCAACCGGAAGTAAAATCTGGTGCTGTTTCCCTCACTGTCGCACTCCTGTTTGCGTCATTTCCGTTACTGTCAAAGCAGCTAGTGGACTTCAGAAAACAAGCAGGCTGTCAATGAGTAGGAAGACGAACTTTGATGTTACCATAGTCTCCTTCGCAGCCGTTTTTAGGGTCGTCACGCAACGCTCCTCCCCAGTGCGTGACGACCCTAATAACGGCTGCGAAGGAGACTAATGTTACCACGACACATCTTATGATCTTAATTATATTCCTTTCGGTCTTCCACAATCGAAACCATCCTCGATTCTTGTTTGGAATGTCGTTACCTCTTCCTTCTGTTGGCAAACTATTTCCATTGAATTGCGGCCAATTTAAAAGATTACAAAACATGACTTCCTTCGTCCACCAGCGCCTACAAATTAAGTCTTTTGGTTACAGTCACACACTGCGTCCGCTCTGACTAACCTTGTTTTTCACTGTCTTCATTCATTGGTTTCAAGCTATTTTATATCATAAAATTATTTTCAAGATTTTTTAACATCCATAGTTGCACTAAAAGGCGGAGTTTAAGGCTTCTACCGAAGGTTGAACTAAATTTAAAGGTCCTTTCTTTGCTGTGGCGCTAAACCTTTAATGAACTCCCGATAAGCATAGCATAGCACAGACTTTTAGCTGTTGAGCAAGAGAATTCTCAGCTTGTAATTTTAGATTTTTAATTTATTTTAGGCCTTTAATGTATTTTAGGTTTTTAATGTTTTGACGTTTCCAAAAGTTTGGAAACGCCTATCGTTTTTAAAAGGCAATCCATCATTTTGGCAGGAAAGTGAGACTATAGCAACCCGTTGCGTTGCGGCATTAAAGTTCCATACAGTTCCGGAGATATTAGCTCGTAAATTTGCTATTTACCAATCAAGACGAACCACTATTCTTTCAGCGGCCGATCCTTTCGCCCTGATCAGTTGCGAAGGACGCACAGTTAAAACTCCTGTGCAAAAAGACTCTCTCAACCCACAGTGGAATACTGGTGCCTTGTTTTTTGTCAGAAGACCTCAGAAAGCGCGTTTGGTCATACAAGTAAGTCTGTTGCGGGATTTTCTGACCTGTATGTATATCTATATATTATGTTATCCAGGTGCATGTACGGTTTCCATTTGCAGGCTTATGTAAAGTTGAAGTTCGATTCCCCCCCCTCCCAGTCGTTGTATGTCGAATTTTTGGGCACCCTCAAAATAACACTTTCCACCCCAGATTGTAAATGGCTACCGGCCAATTTGGAAATGTTTATTAATGAGGCTTGGGCAAGACGCTTAACTCACACAGAAAGAGGAGGACCCGTAATGTTCTAGCATTTATAAAGTAACTGAAATACTGCGGGCGCTCTCATTGGTTGATAGGTGTGTTTATATAACAGTATATAAACAGGGTTATGCCTTTTTAGTTTCGTGCTTATATAGTTTGCGAATATTACAATGACTTGATCTTTGCAATCAACATCGTGTGACCCCACACCTCCTCTGTTTTTGTTGTTGTTGTTGTTTTTCAGGTGTGGGACTCGAACTGGTTCTTTGACACATTCATGGGTCAAGCCAAAATGTCCATCGACATCAACAACAAAACCGTGATAGAAACACATCAGCTTATGGGACGAAGACGAAATCACCAGGTCAAGATGCCTGGCGAGGTCAAGGTGGAAGTAAAGTGTTACCACGACCTCATGGCCATCTAATAATTTGCAATTGTAAAAATAAGGTTCGCTATATATTGTAACGATGGTGGGGCCTTAAACAAGAAGTTCTGGTGTAAGAGGGGCCTACACTGGTCAGTTGATTTTCACGCCCAGTTGTCAGTCAACCATCAGAACATAGACAGCTGGCAAACAACTTGCGTATTTTCTTCGACGGTCATTGGGGAAACTTGCTTTATTTTTGCTAGTGATAGTCTGTTAAACATTAGTAAGTAATATATAGTTTTGTCGCCAGTGTTATGTTTTGGTTTAAAGACGCTTGACTCCACAAAGTTCCTTGACTGCAAAAGTACACTGATTTGCATTCTCGATCCGAAGGGTGTAAAATGTGGGAGGCACGATCCCTTTTATGACAGAACTTCTTACTTTAAAAGTCGCAAGAAAACTCTCTTCATGCAATCGCAAACGCTTTTTTGAGAGAAAATTTACTCCGGAAACCGAGCTGAAATCCAAGCGCTTCTAACCGGGCTGATTCAGCCCTGGTTAAACTTCAGTGCCATGTAATAATGCCCTAATATTCTTGCGATAATAAGTCCTCCAAATTCTTCGATTCGATTTGTACCGTGTAGCAGTTTCCAAAGCGAGATATGTTAAAGCAGAACTTCGCTGTTTTGTCAGGTCAGGAGCTTACGATAGATAGTTGTCTTTCTATTCATTATAGCAACTTTCGGTCACCAATGTCTTTTCTAGACAACTTTTAGAAGTACAATTTACTTAGTCCATGTTGTGGAATTGAATAATAGAAATAGTATTTTTCTAGCTCTCGTCATTTGTACCATAAGATGACGGCCAATTTCTAACAAAGCTTACAATATCTTGTCGCGTTCATCGTATGTAGCGAAAAAGCCTACAGTGCAGGACCGCCTTTATTTATTATACTGTTTGTACAATCTGCTTGTAGCGGCCCGTTTTCGGGGCTAAGGGACCTAATACTTCGTTCACGCCCGTTAAACATGTTTATTCATACCAATATGAAACACATGGACGCGCTATGAAAGAGAGATTTTCCTAGGAAGATACTGCTGTGTCTTCAGTAGGATAAAAAAAGTGGCAATCTACTGGAAGAATGCATCATCGACAAGGATCTTATCGTTTCATTTATATTGGAACATACAAAAACGTCAGAAAGCAATTTTTATACCGCGCATAAAACATGTTTAATTGTTGTGGATATGGTTCAATATTTCGTGCAATTTGTGTACGGAAATTCATTAGAAACGTAGGCTATTTTTATGGAATTAAACAGTAAGGAAGAAGTATATGCTATAAACGTACAAGTGACTTTTTAATAGTGGCAAGTGGTGAGGGGTTTCGGGTGCTTTCATCTATTTATAGTGTAACTTAAGAAGCCTTAAAAGTATTTTCTATATCAAATGCGGAAACTAAGCGGTGGCTATTTCATTTTGTAGAAAGGTAGAAGCCACTTAGGAATTAAAACAGGGAACGGATAATTTAATATGGAATAACTTGCATGTAAGGTGCGCATTTTCAAGATTTACTGAATTTATTTTGGAATTTTGTAAAAGTGGCGTTTTGATTCTAGAATCCCAGGGACTGCTTTCAATTCAGGGACCATTCATTTCATATACTTTCGTAGATAGTTCTCCTTAATAAGAATGTGTAGCAGTGCCTCGCGTAACAAAGTAAAATAAATCTCTTTATCATAATCATAACTGTTTATTCACAAGGTGAAAAGTAGACAAAAGAGGTTATCCCTTTCGAGTTTGTCTCCTAGAATAATTAAAAACAGAAATTTACATCTGAACAAAAATCACAGTAAAATAGTTCATCAATTTCTAAAGACATGATTAAAATGGTATCTGAGTCTGTTCAAAGAACACAGGTTCCGAAGAACTCTTCAGAGTGTACGTGTCAGGCGAGGGGCAGATGTTGCATCAAACTATCTTCTCCTAATTGCACGGTTGAACCTCAATTTGAGGAACAGAAGGAACAAACCAACCCCTGGGGTACAACACCTTTCTTCTGAATGATACCAACAAACGGACGGAATTCACCATCACACTCTCCAATACGTTCCAGGCCCCACAAGAGTTGATGGAAAAAGAGACCATCGACGGCGGCGGCAAAGAGTGAAAGGAGCAGTCACACCGACATGCCATGAAATGCAGGGCCGGAAGTACCCCAACCACAAGGGATCTGTTACAATAGAGACACTGAAGAAGATTGAGGACAGGAAAGCAAAGAAGGCGGCTTTTAAGCTTCTAACTCTTCGGAAACCTTCGGTAATCTTCGGAAAATGTTCGGAAATGTCCGTGAAACTTTCAAACAACAGTCGGAGAATTTTCGGAAATCTTCGGAAATGGTCGGAAATCTAAAGAAAATTTTCAAACAAGTTAAAACGTGTTTATAAAATAAACAAAAAGTGCGTGCTTGCTTGTGCGCTCATTCGTGAGTTGAACACTTAAAGTGCATATGACACGAAATTTTTTTCTCTTGATTCTTGAAGTTGGATGTCTAAAGAAAACGTTTCGAAGCTGTAAAAGTGCTGGAAAAATGTAAAAAGCATTGTTTTTGCTTTCAAAATACGCGCAATTTCCCTCCAAATTTGTCCCAGAGACTGGGTCCTAGTTTATCGATGGCGAAGTTATTCGTGACGTCACAATGTGTACCTTTGCCGCGAAGGTCTTGTCGCTAAGAGGATTCTGCAGTACTTCGTAGTGGACAGATAGTGCATTGAAAGGCAAAGATGTCCAGTGATTCTAATGATCCCTTTGAGTCGGACTCTTCTGAAAGTCGCATTGAGGTACACAATGTGACGTCACGTTCCGATATCACGTGCGATTTTGGTCGCGCGATGACCGGGACAAAGTTGAAGGCAAATTGCGCGTATTTTAAAAGCAAAACATGCTTTTTAGATTTTTCCAGCACTTTTAAGGCTTCGAGTCGTTTTCTATAGATATCCAACTACAAGAATCAAGAGAAAAAAAATTTCGTGTCATATGCACTTTAAAGAGAAAGTTCATATCTTCGCACACCCATGTTTTGTTTTTATATTTTTAATACAGTTAAGTGCGTAGTAAAACGGCATAGTGAAAATATAATCGCAGGTGGTATTGCTATTGAAAATAGAGATCATTGATGTTATAGGGAAAATTTCTTCAATGCAACTTTGCACAAAACGTGAAACATGTTTCGAAAGTGGAACCCCGATTTCTCGAAAACTCGATTCTTGGAACCTCCAGATAACTTGGGTCAAAAGTCGTCGTTTTCCTCTTTAATCAAACACTACAATTTTAACACCGATTTCTCCATTTTGTTTTCCTTGGAGATTTAAGAAATAGGGATACAATTGTAATTCATGTGAAAATGACATTGCAATTCATGGGCAATGACATATGCAAGATTAAAGGCCATGGTTGAACGGTGAAATTTTTCCTTTTTAATGCCGTATTTTAAGTTTATTAATCTGGCGTAGGTTATATCGCATTTTGGGGTCCAAAGATGCGAAATTCGCAATTATTTTACCGAGCAAATGCGAGTCTCTCACCATGTACTCGACCCAGGTCGTTTCCGCGCGTCCACAATTATTTATACGACAATGATGTTATGTTTTCCAAGCTCTAATGATAAATCTGCATTTAATTTTATGTGAGATCACAGTTTGCACTCGTTCGGGCGTGATTTCTCGCCTTGGTAAGCGATGGTAAAGCTTCATTACTTCAAAAACCAGCGGTACAGCAAGCTCAAGTCTCAATGCGTAAAGGAAGATAAACTTTTCGTAGACACCGAATTCCCCGCGGACGACAGATCGTTGTTTTACAGCCGAACAGCGCCGGAATCAATCGAGTGGAAACGACCTCAGGTAGGTTTCAAGTTTTGTAATATCTCTCTTTTTTTAACTTTCAGCCTTCTTTTTTGTAAAGTGTCCAAATCGTGCACAGTCTAAGAGCGGCTATTTAATTACCTCGGCTCCTATTTCAATGAAGTTAATTTATCAATGTTTGAATACATTTTCGAAATGTTGTCAACGCAACAAAGAAATTAATTAACTTGTAAATCTCATGACTGAGATTTGTTCTGGTTAAATCACGCAATATATTATCATAATTTCGTGCAAATAACCAAAGAGAAGATCTCATAGCAGATCTGTTTAAGTCGTTCTAAGCATTAATATGAAGTGATTTTCATTGTTTTTAAACTCCCATTGTTTTCTGTGAGGTAGTATTAAAGATGGTTTTTAAACATATTCCATCTCGATTTACTATGGTAATACAAATCGCCATTGAACTATCATTCGATAGTGTGAAACTAAGCGATTTTAGTTCCATATTATTGGGTGTAACGAAAAATTTGTTATTTATTTTAATATTATTTTTTTCTTTATGTCAACGCATCTATTTACAAACATTTGAATACCTCGGTTCTATCGCAAAAATCAGAAGTTCCCTGACCCCTCTCAAGTGTCAAAATCGTGCAAAGTTGAAAATATGTCAACGATACACTAATTTGTGTAACGGTACGGCATTAAAATACTGGCTTGTCAGATAAAGCCACCCGCTGGATGACTCAAATATTGACTTTACATGCCTGGTAATGCGAATGTCGTGAACTCAGCAAATTATGTTTTCTGCGATAACAAGATTAAACTTTGGAGAACCTCTTGAATCCCGACCGGTTTTCATACAAACGGTAAAAGCCCCATGCCAACCAATGGTGGTCCTCCCAAATACTTTTAAAATATTGAACCGCAATTAATTCCGGCCTTTCACGACAAATGGTAAACACCTTGCCGGATTCCCTAACTTCTTGCCCCTGCTGCATCTGTATATCACTGTAGTGTTACTCAGTGGCGGATCTAGGGGAGGGACGCTGGGGGCCTCTTCATGTTGTACAGACTCGCGATCGTGTGTGATTTTTCTCACCATAGGAAATTTGTGCCCCTGATCGACCAAACCTGTTCGTAGACGGATCTAGCAGGCATGACATCACACAGGGCAAACTGGGTAACTGTTGGTTTGTGGCATCGTGTTCAACGCTGGCTTTGGAACCTTCACTGCTAGAGAAGGTATGCGCGTGGATGGAAGCCGAATAGAAGAATTCAAAAGAAGAAAGAAAATACTTGAACGTAGGCTTACGGGCCGGGGGGGAAGGGGGAGGGGGACTGCAGCTCCCCAAATTTTGGGCAACTCAGATTTTTTTGAGCAGCAAAAGAAATTTGGGCAAGGCAACCTTTTTGTGTAAATGGTTCACCAAGCGCCCACCCCCCCCCCCGGCAAAAAATTACCCGTACGACTTCCTAAGCACTGCTTGGTACCTTTTAGTACCACTAATCGCCGAGAGTAATTTTTGTTTGTTTTGGCTCTCGTTGGCCTATCCCCAACGCAAACGTTTGGAAGTGTCAAAACAGTTTTTGTGTCATTGCTTGCTCACTTTCTTGGTTTTCTTGATATATCATCTCGGGTTCCTCTGACATCTAGGTTCAAAGCAGCAGTGTACCATAGCGAGTCAGAAAACAGTCCTAAGAAAATGCGCGCGCTGATTGGTTAAAAATCGTGTTTCTATAACTCGATGGAGACACAGAACTAGCACGAGCTGTTGACGTAATGATGGCGCGAGCAAAGAGAATTTACATTTTGATAATCAAAGTTAACAAGTTGTTTTCCTTTTTCTCGTCGCGGTGTTTTCTAAAAGAAATAGAAAACATGTACTTCGTGTTTCTATCGAGTTATAGAAACACTCGTGAAAGTTTGGGAGAACTCGAAAAAGCTGTGGAAACACTCGCCTACGGCTCGTGTTCCCACAGCATAACTTCCACTCGTGTTTCTATAACTCGATAGAAACACGGTACATGTGCCACTCGCGTTCCTTTCAACCATCTAAATCCACATTTTGCGGCCGAAAATTAATTGACGACAAACCAATCTATAAGATTACAATCTGAAAAATCCACTTCCGAGGGAGGACCATTCAGATTGGTATCTGAAACTGGTTTCAGATTTTCGTTCTATTTGAGAAAACTTTGTCCAGATTCAGTCAGCTTGGTACACAACAAAGAGACCCTTGATTCCTAGGTTGCTCGATCTCTTTCTAGATTTTCGTTTCAGCTACCACGAACATTAAACAATCTGGATTGTACTAGAGCCCAAACTGGAATGGTTAAAAGGAACGCTGCCTGGTTGGTATGTTATACACGTGTTGGGTGTACAGGTGTATACCACAAAAAATGTATGCAAAATACAAGTTAGAACATTTGTGACGTTTTATGCGGACAATAAATTTATAAGCTTGAAAACTTAATTCTCTACGCGTTAGGTTATTCCAGACATAAAGAAACAAGAGTGGGACCCAAATGACGAAGACAATTACCAGGGAATATTCAAGTTCCGGTTTTGGCGACAGGGTGAGTGGACGGAAGTTGTGATCGATGATTTACTTCCGACTATTGATGGTCATTTGCTTTACATCCACTCCAAGGAGAAGAACGAATTCTGGGGATCTTTAGTTGAGAAGGCATACGCAAAGTACGTACACTTTTTAATATATAGTGCTTAATAAATTAACATTCCAATTAATCGCCGTGTAAAATTGGTAATGAATTTTATAATTGCTGGTTGACTTAAAATAGTTTTAAGTAATTAACATTACTAGTTGCTAAAAATATGATTTTCTCTTGCCGATGATTATTACCAACAACAACGTTTGTATGCAGAAAAAAGAAACGTAAAGGGAAATGCCCCATTATTTTGCGGATTTTCCGTCGAAGATTCTTTCAATATTGTGGTGCAAAAAACAACACAATGTGCAGTGATTAGCTAGTGATTGACTCAAAACCCAGCATTACATTGTTGAAAGAGATTCACAGAGCTGAATTTTACTATACCTAGGCCTCAATCACTGACCACTAAAATATTGGATGTGAAATAACGTATAATGAAATTATTTGTCATCGGGTATTTAGGGTTAAAAATAGCCGGGAAAAACGCAAACTAGTGTTGACCATAGAATGACTATAGCTTATCATGGTTTATATCCGGTCGAGCTAACCGCCGCCCGGTTAGCTCAGTTGGTAGAGCGTCGGACTACCGTGCGGGAGGTCTTGAGTTCGAACCTCAGACCGGACCAAAACTAGAGTCTTAAAATAACAGAGGAGAACGTGCTTCCTTTGCAATGACATCAGCAAATGGTTAGATGCTCTTGTCTTCTCGGATAAGGACGATAAAACCGTAGGCCCCGTCTCTTGTATCACGTTCAGCAGGGACCAACACTCGTCGAAAAGAGTAGGACATGGAGTTCCCAGCGTTGTGGTGTGGCTTTTGTGCACCTTCGAAAGCTTTATACATGAGCCTCTGGCTCGGTAGAATTGGGCAACCACTCCCCGCTCTTCCAAGTAAAATATTTGCCTTTGACTTTTGCTTTTGCCCTTGCCTTTTGCAAAAGGGGTTGAGTAATCCCGACACCATTTCGAAATGCGTAGCAATCCAAATGCACAGCAATCACTGCACTTCGCATAGAACTAAGGCTGTTTCGACAAAGTAAAATGAACTTGTTGTAAATGTACTTCAGGTTGAATGGAAGTTACGAGGCTCTTGAGGCAGGTAATATCGCCGACGCCCTTGTGGATTTCACAGGTGGTGTGTGCGAGTCAGTTAACCTAACCGAGGCTGGCTTCAATGAAGATGAAGAGAGAAGGTTGGCCTTTTTCAACAGCATCCGTAAAGCAATGAGCGACAGGTCGCTGGTTGGTGCTTCTATCTCGGTAAATATTGCTGGATTTGTCGTTTAATTAGGCTTCAATTTTTTCATACTTGAAACTGTAGACTCCTATATTGAAGTGGAAACGATAATTAACCAAATCAAAACCTGATTCTCTATGTCCTCCTCTTTTGCTAGTATAATTCGATTCTTCTTTTCCCTCTTCATCTCGATATTTTCAATTGTAATATTAACAATAATGAAAATAACATGTAATTTACTTTAATGTTGTTGTATAGCTTAAATCTGCGTTATTATGTAAAGCTAAGTTTTTTTTACCGTTTTCCAGTATGTTTGTAATTTATTGTGATTTGTCTTTTCTATTATGTTTCTCGTGCACATCTTGTCCCGCCTCGACTAGCTTAGTGGCTATTTGTGGGACAAATTTGTAAATAAATAAATTCTTGTTGTTGAATTCTGGTTTTTAAAGTAAACTCTGCTCATTGATTCGCTTGGTCGTTCGCTTCGTTCTCGGCTTTGTTTTCTCCAGAATTCGTTAGCTAGTACTAGTTCGCTTGCTTCTTACTTCACTTTTTCGTTTGCCCATACTTATATGCATATTTAACTCATTTGTTTCTTTAAAGTTCACAAATTGTTTTACGCACAAGTTTGTTCGTTAGTCTACTCAGTAGTTCAGACACTAGTTGGTTTGCTTTTATTTTGTTTACTCAATGGTTTTCCATTAGCATGATAGTAAATCGCTTACTTATAAATTCGTTTGTTCTTTGGCTTTGTCTGTCTGTCTTTCTGTAGGTCTACTGTCTGCCCTCCCGCCTATCTGTATGCTTGCCCGTCCTCGTCTGACTATCTGTCTGTTTCTCCGCTTGCCTGTCTGTATGTTTGTTTTCGGTCTGTTTCCCAGCTTATTTACCTGCTTATCTGTTTGCCTGACTGCCTGTGTCTGTCTATCTGTCTGTCTGTCTGTCTGTCTGTCTGACTGCTTGCCTGTCTACCACCTGTACACCTGCTTTCTTGTCATCCCGCCTGTCTATTGACTTTGGTCTATGTTTCGATCTGTCTGCTTACTAGTCTGTACACCTGTCTGTCTGTTAGTCTAACAGTGTCTGACTGACTAAATGTCCGTCTGTTTGTCAGGTCAAGAACAGTGAAGACATGGAAAAGCGCACGGAGACTGGATTGGTCATGGGACACGCATATAGCGTGACTGCAATAAAGAAGGTATATTACACACAAGTCGAGGTCAGGCAAGTCTATCAGAGACCTTTAGATTCTACGACGAGGACGACTACGAGTACGAGATTTCACTTGAATTTTTTCGCTCTAACTAACAAAATAGCCTCACCAGAAAACTTCTTTTTCCTTTTTTATCAGCAACAAAGTTAGCAGAAGCTTTATCATTTTGCGATCAGGAAAAGCTTAACTTCCGTCAATGAAAATGACCGTGCTAACGTTTGCTGCTGATAAAAAGGTAAATGAAGTTTCCTGGTGAGGCTATTTTGTTAGTACAAGCGAAAGAACTTCAAGTAAAATATCGTACTCGTAGTCGTCCTCGTCGTAGAATCTAAAGGTCTCTTATGTTTCATGCTACAACTCCGGTAACTGAAATTCATTTTATGTCCAGATCACCACTGGTGAAGGCTTGTTCAACTTGTTTAACCGCGAGCATTTATATTTGATCCGACTGAGAAATCCCTGGGGACAAAAGGAGTGGAACGGTGCTTGGAGCGACAGGTATTGCACAACTGGTCACAAAAAGCGAAAACTCCAAATAGGAAAGGTTCTGCTTTCCCGTTTACGTTCATTTTCACTTGAAAAGCTCAATAGGCATATTTGTACCACTGGAAACGTGCCAATAATGGTCTTTTTGTCAAAGAAAAAAATATAATGTTAATATTATACTAAAGCTATAAACATAGGTGTACGGGAAATTTTTTGCCCCTCCCCCCCGGAGGGGGTGGTGAACCATTTGCCCAATAAAATTCTCCCAAGTTGCCTTGCTAAAATTTCTCTTTGGTTGCCCCGAAAACCTACGTTTTCCCGGCTCGTGCGCCTATACCTACAAGGGAGTAATATCACTGTGATGTTATCAACAGAATAAGTCAGGCTGACGTTTTCAAGGTCTACCCTTGCGGCTTGGAAACAGAGCTAAAAATTATTCTCGATTCTCCCCTCCCTTCAAAAACTTACTTGACATCTTTTTTTTTTTTGTTCTAGGAGCATTTCGTGTGTGAGCGATAAAATAGTTTTGCCTTTTTCGAAAGAAAAGCTATAAAATCCCCTCAATAGTGATTCCTTAAAGACTATAAAGTCTTTCACAATCTCTGGTACAGTAAACCACGCATATTCCTGCACCTGATGCATCTTTATTGGATTAACCAAGTTGTATTTCTTCTAACAGCTCAGAAGAGTGGTCAAAACTCGATGCAGACGATCGTGAAAAGCTTGGGATAGATTTTGATGATGATGGAGAGTTTTGGTTAGTTTGCTATATATTTAGCTGTGGTCTATTGGAAATCCGTGAATCTGATTGGTTCTCCCACTGTTTTCTATTCGCCGATAGAAAACGATCGCACGCGCGTTGCTCTTCGGAGGCAATATTTTTCTCAATTTTTGGCTTAAAATTACATAAAATGGTAAATTTTGCAATGTAATCCTCGTTTTCTATAAGCGATAGTCAACTCGGCAGCGCCTTGTTGATTATTCGCTCATAGAAAACTCAGGCTCGTAGTCTAATTGTTAAATAGAATCTACTACCGGTTTATCATTTTTGAGGTTAATTTTACAGCTTTCTTCTTATGATTGAAGCATGTGAGGCATATGAATGCAATTTCTGCGATTACCTATACTAAGTGTAGTTACTGATTATTAGTTGCCTGACGTTAATAAGACCTCCGTAAGGAATTTTGAGATTGACATCGAACAATAAAGCTTGTTGTTGTTGTTCTTGTTTGAATATTTATCATTTCATTTCGTACACTCGCAGGATGTCGTTTGAAGACTTCTGTCGTTACTTCTCCAAGGCCACCATGTGCCATTTGATGAATACATCAATCTTCTCGTTTTCTAAACGCTGGCATTTGTTTAAACACAACAACGACTGGAAGCCCGGTTATTCTGCTGGTGGTTGCGTTGTTAACCAGGACACGTTTCTCGAGAACCCACAGGTATTGGAAATGAATTGACTGTCAATGACCATTTACATAAACTTAGTCAATTCAGAATTCTGAGAAGGTTTTGTTGCTTGAAGATGGGTCACTTGTCTTCCTTGTCCCTGCCTAGCTTTTCGCAGTCAACTGCCTTCCCTCACACTTTTCTGCCTTCTGGCTCTTTATGTCTTCCTGCCTCTCGACTCCCTGTCTTCGGCATGTACTAAAACCAGGAACACCGAAACACCCCGGAACACCGGAACACCGGAACACCCCGAAACACCAGAAATACCATAAAATGCCAATAAATTTCTGGTGTTCCGGGGTGTTCCGGTGTTCCGGTCTTCCTGGTTTTAGTACATGCCTCGGTATTCCGCCCTCCTGCCCTTGTCCTTCTGACCTCCTGCCTCATAACCTTTTCACCTTCCTTCCTTCCCTCCTTCCTCCCTTCTTTCGTTTCCCTCTTCTACACTTCTTCCCCCTTTTTTCGATGCCTCTCTTCTGAACTTACTGTTCTTTGGTAGTATGTCTTTAGTATCAAAGACGAAGATGCAGGGGAAGTCATGATAGCACTGATGCAAGAAGACACGAGGATCGAGAGGGATGAAGGCGGAAAAAATCTTAGCATTGGGTACTTCATCATGAAGGTACCATATTTCTGAATACAACCGTCAGGTTAACTGAAATTTATTAAAATGGGTAGTGAAAATGGACTATCAAAATCCATTCTGAAAGAAAGTTGACAGATTGACTCACAGGCACACCGGTAATCACCATCACCAACTAACAACACCAAACCAACATCTACAACATCAACACAATCACAACCACCATCAATATAGCAACAACAACAGCAACAGCAGTAGCAGCAAAACTCGGGGGAGGGAGGGGGGACTTTCTGCCATATCTAACAAACGGGATGCCCGCCGGAGATTTTAAATTTAACCCCTAAAGGAGACCAGTCCCCTGGGGCGTAGTCCAAGCTTCCTTGGGCTCCTAAAAGATACCAAGAAAAACACTTAAAATAATTTTTTCCATATTTCTTCGCGTGCAACCCTAAACAAAACCTTGATGGCTGAAACTGTTGGAGTTTTATCCAGAACAACCTTAGTTTAGTGACCAAAACTCCGGAATTAATAACCTAATGCTAGACTACCAGTATCCCCGTCTCTTGCGTATGGAGTCTCCCCCGATAAATAGTAGAAAAGGAACTTTCTATCTTTTAGCCCCCTTCAAGCTTGATCTTGCGCTGTACGAATGTTTCACGTAAAACTATATTCACCACAATTTCACGTTCCGCTTTTAATTTCTAGGTGGAGGAGAATCGTATCTACCGCTTACACTCAATGATGGAAAAAGCCGGTGACTCAGTCTTTATAAATATGCGTGAGGTGGTGAATAGGTATCAGCTGAAGCAGGGACGATATGTAGTTATACCATCAACCTACGATCCACAAGAAGCGGGAAATTTTATGATAAGGATCTTCACAGAGAAATCTTCGAATGCAAGGTACGTAGCCTGAATTAACACTTTAGTATGTGTGACTTAAATTATTTTCGGCCCATTTTAATTTTGGACCATAAAAGTGTCCGAAAATAAAACGTTTAGGTACGTATTTTCTTTTGCGACGCCATCACAATATAGATGATGAAACTAGAACTTAGGTTAACATTAGATTAGTTTTAGCACGCCCTTTATCACTGGAAAGATGTTTTTCATGAAAAGCAAAGTGCCCAAAATTTTTGTCCGAAATTTGCCCGAATTAAAAGAAAATGTCCGAGAATCAAACGTCCGAAATTTTGTGCAAATATTGTAATCCTTTTTGACCCTCGTGAGGCATAGCTCTCCGCCGGACTGCGTTCTTCAGCCTCACTCCATGTTATCCCCATGTACTCCTTCAGCATTGTACGTCTCCACTATTGTTTTGGCGTTCCCTTCTTCCTTTTCCCTGAGCCAGTTTCCACTGTTGTAGAAATATCACAAAGTCAGCCGGAAAAAAATTGCATACTTTTTTTCTCAATACTTGTAGTCCCATCCTCGCATAACACTTGGGTATAGGTCAGTGGAAGCTGCGAAAGTTGAGTCTCTTCCTAAACCCGACGCGAAAGCGCACCTCTGTTAGCCTTTGAAAGCCCCATTCTTCGCGCACCTCCTGTTCAGGTCAATTTAAGAGCCAGCAACTACAGTCGTAGCTTTCATTAAAGAACTTGAGGAGTTGCCGGCTTCTCTTATCAAAACAAAAACTGTGCTCGCGAATACAACGAAAGTAATCTCGCGAGCATTCACATCATTTTGCTTAGCAACCTCAGGCACGAGCACCGTGGGCTCAGGCCGGTCTCTGACGCGAGAGTTCCCCACCAATTGGTACTAGGTTCCCCGCCGGCTTGGGCATCGCCATGGCGTATTCTCATTACTTTCAGCGAGCATAAATGCAGTTACGCGAAACGTGGCTGTTTTTCTCATTTTTCTTATTTTCCTCGTGCCCCAAGTGTGCTAGAAAAGGACCATCCAACCGGAAGTAAAATTTGTTGTTGCATCCCTCGATTTCGCACCCCCGTGTGTGTTCTATCAGTGTTGGTAAAGTCGGCAGTTGAACTGCAACAGAGATCGGCGCTGTTAGGTAGGTGACATGATTTATTTTACTTGGTCTCATACTTAGCCATGGTAACGCTCTCTCCTCCGCAGAGGCCTCTTTCATTTTCGGGAAGGGGAATAGGGAGAGGTGAAAAGAAAGCGCGTGGAGGCTGGGGAGAAGGGAATTCAGAGTTCGCGGTGAATGCTGGGAAGGATCCCCTTCTCCCCCTCCCCGGAGACTCTGCGGAGGAGAGAGATGGTAACGTGCATCCTATGGGCATGATAAGCAGAATCTACAGGACGCACCAGCTAGTTTACACCAATACCAATACCGTTTTATCTGCTGAAAACTGTGGAGAGGGGATTGGGGGTGTTGAAGGCCGTTAACGCAATCGCTACGGCTTGTTGTTGACTTACAGAAATTTCAAAGGTTGTGTCTTTATTTTGTACCATTTTTCAACCATCCGCTGCACCAGGTGTAGATCCTTACGCTGTAATCACATGTGAGGGAAAGACGGTTAGGACTCCTACACTCAAGAACACACGGAACCCGGAGTGGAATTCGGGCGCGCTGTTTTTCGTCAGGAGGCCAAAGAAAACGCACTTAACAGTGCAGGTAATTTAAGGGAATTTGGTGGATTCTGTTTCTTTGGCGAGGTAAACCTGACTCGTCCCCAGTCGTCTCCATATATCATTTTCCGCGCCAATTATTATCTCTCATAAGAGACGACTGGAAACGAGTCAGGAGGAAAACGGTATAAACTCAAAACAGCGCTTATAACGAGAGTACTCAAATTTTATAAAATCTAAATGTTGTGTGAATAGTAACAACGAACAAATGAATAATAAATTTTAACTGACTGTTTAATTTGTCATTATACTAGTATCTCATTCTTTAGTAAGAAAACACAAGTGGCAATATAAGCAGTCAATGTAACACCGTTTGGGAGTATATAATGTTGCTTTCTTATTTAATGCCAACTGTTTTCTTTATTTTGTGGTTTGTTTTTTTTGAATGTTTGTTTGTTTGTTTGTCTGCTTGTTTGCTGGGTTGTTTATTTGTTTGTTTGATGGCGTGATCGGTAAATTTTTATTTGCTCATTATTTATCGTCTTGATACATGATGAAATGGCGCGATGTTAAAAAAAAAGCGTGAAGCACACACAAAAATATTTAGCCATCTAGTTAACAAGGAACGTAAAACGAAGCTCTAATAATAAACAAGGAATGAAACCACTTCTTAACAATAGGCCTAACGTTCTGATTTTGTTAAGGAGAGATAAAGGCGTGGTTTATGAAATTGGTTTGATGTAGTTTTTTTCCTCAGATATGGGACGCTAATGTCTTTTGTGACTCCTTTCTGGGCCAAGCGAAAATGACCATCGACATCAACAACAGAACTGTGGTCCTATCACATCAACTGATGGGCAGAAGGCGGAAACATAACGAAAAGATGCCTGGCGCTGTCAAGTTGGAAATTGCTTGTTATCACGACCTCTTAGCGGTGTAAATCGGTGACCTCTTCGATTTGCTGTCAATAAAACTTAACTATTAAGTTTGAACAAATCCAAATATAACATAGAGCTAAAGCTACGGCCGCTTCAGAATGTGCAGGCAACCACATTGGCAGTAGCAGAAACATGTACAAGAGGGGGGTGAATAGGTTCGCGGATCAACGGATTTAGCCTTAAAAAGCACGCGGATTGCGGATTTCATCGAACAATTAAGCGGATTCGCGGATTTCGAAAATGCAGTGGATCACGGATTAGCTGATAATTTTAGCTCGGATTCCGGACTCTGCATGCCATGAAGTTCGGATCGTGGCCTTGGTGTATCTTCCGTTTGTCTCAGTGTTATCGTTTTGTCCATTTTCTGTTTGGACGAGACCCAAACCACCGCTTTACATTAGAACTGCCGCTAAAAGAAGCAAAGAGACGAAGCCTCTTGAAAAATTGCCGTCAAAAACAACATCTACCATCCTTTCGGTGAAACTGTTACACAGAAAGTTTTCAAGGAATGTGGATGCGGATTTGAACGAAAATAGTGGCGGATTGACGGATTTGTCCAAAAAATGGCACGGATTGGCGGATTCGTGTACCCCTATTCACCCCCCTCGTACAAGGACATCTAGGTTGTGTCAATTAACAAAACGCTTCATACGTTATACGAATAACAGATCATAAGTGACCAGGGGTTCTATTTTCCATTGGATAAAACTTGTCGACTATACAAGAGTACTGTAAGACTAAATGCAACAACAACAACAAGAAGCCGATTTCCTCTTTGGTCACATAGAATAGAGTTATGGGGCCTGGCTACCTGGCTACCTGAAAAAAAAGAAAGTTAAAACGGGGAAGCAGCCAGGTTTAAATTAAGTCAATTATATTTTTGAGTATTCAATTAAACAATTTGCGGTACATATCTTAGACGCGAAACCATGTGCTATTCCTTTAAAATTCTATCCGCATCCCGCCATTGTGTGGCTGGTCAAATATGGAAAAATGAAAAATTGGCCTGAAATGCTTTAAGATTCTTGTTAGCTTGCTTTATTGTGTAGGTCAGATTTTACTGAAAAATTTAACTTCACTGCCCAAAATATTGACAAAATCGATAGATAGGAATCCTTTCCCCTTAATATCAAGCATACAACCTTAATTTTCCAATTATGGATTCTTGCGTTGTAGTTAAAAATAAATCGGAAAACAAATCGACGAAAAACTTTTAAGTTACCTGGCTAAATAGTCTAATTAAAATAATGGCAGAAACAGTTTCTGCATTTGTTTGTTTTTCTCTGCACGAAAAAAAAAAGCAGTGAGACAATATTCTCCCAAACGCAATATAACAGAGAAGATGTCATCTTTTTTTATTAATTGCAACGAAAAAAATAACATCAAAAAGACACCAAGCAAACATTTATTGATCTCCATAACAAAACGATTGTGTGCTCAATGATTCACTAATATATAGACTTAGCCAAGCCTGAAAGCGGAGCTCCGTAGTTTTGCTGGTTCTTGATAATTTCTGAAATTGCGTGCGCTCATTAAAAGTACTAGCGCGCGCAACTACTCAAGACAGGTTCGTCTGCTTCAGTTGCAGAATTTCCACTGAGAATGATCATGAAAAAAAATCCTGCCAGAAGCAAAAAATCGGACCTGAGCCCACGATCAATGAAAAAGCAATACCTGGTCAGCGGTCAGCTTCAAAAAACACGCGACCTTCATAAGTTCTGAATCTGAGCCCGCGATCTGGTCATTTGTTACTGGTCAGCGAATACCTTCTTTTGACAGCTGTCAATTAACATGGCAAAGATCTAAGCTTATGGTAACCTTTAAAAATATTAACCAGGTCGAACTTTCTGGACCATATCGGCAAGACCACAACGACAAACTTGAGGAATGGTGCCGGATCTTTGTAGACTATCATCCGGTAGACTGAAATAAAATCACATTAAAACAAGTACAATAAAATTTCAAAGGTATTGAACCATTTTAAGAGCGCGAAATATTTATAAAAATATAGGATATTTTTACAGGGATGACACATAACATGCTAGACTTTCGATCTAGAGATTTTAAAAAAAATTCTATCGACTAGTTTTTAAATAGATGCTCCCATATCAAGACGTTCCTTCTGTGAGAAAAATGTGAATATTAAAGACATTACTTTTGAGTTCGCAGAGAGAAATCTAGTGAAGCAAACTAGATGAAACCTTTCAGGAAAGTTGTTCCATGCCAAAGGTATAAAACATGGAAAGGACATTGTTACAATCTACAGGAAGCCGCTGGAATCACGAACTAACAGATACTAAGGCGAACTTGTTAAATTTTGACAGCAAAATATTCAACTAGCTTTTTTTTCAAAAAGGCTCTCATAGAATTTTTTCAAACTTTGCAGTGTGGAAGATCTAAATGTATAGTAGAAGGGACGTGGATTCGTTTGAAAAGTTTAGGTTTGGATTTCGAGAAAAATGCTGATTTTCTTAAACCATGACGTCATCATTTCGTTGCTATGGTAACACCGATGCCAATGAAATGTACATTTTTGGAAACCTTATCCAATCTCTAGTTGGTGTGCGAAAAATCTTTCCCGACCGACGCAAGACAGCGAAGCTGTAGCCTATTAAAGCTGGGTTGTGTGGTTCCGAAAAACTGAGATGAGCCACCTTAATGACCAGCAAATAGGTCGTTGACAGACGAGCATGTGCTCCACTTCATCCATTCTATCGATGGTCAGGCGCCCTACCCACCCTCCCTGCAAGGAAGCCAGTTCAAAGTCTCTGCAATCTACCTGGCATTTACAACCGAGCCTTTTGTGGGTTTCTCCCAGGCCAGAGTCTTTCCCCAGGCCTAAGTGTCATGAATGACAACACCTAGAGCAGAATATTGCACTATTTTGCACCATATTTTACGAAACACGAGAAAACCTGCTTACAATACAATACAATACTTTATTAACGTTGTGAAAATAGTTAGCTCAATGTCACGCGTGTAGCCTAAGCTAGCAACGCGATAACCGAGTTAGTAAAATGTAGTAAACTGTTTAAAAGTTATCATAAACATAAGATAAAAGTACAAAAATTGATCTGGAAATAGTATTTAAAAAAACTGCTTTGGGCCCCGTCCACAAGGACCGTTTTCGTTTGAAAACGCAGCGGGTTCTTTGTGGATTTGCCTTCCATCCACACGTATTCTTGGTATTCTTGCTAGGCCTGCTAAATTCTCGTTGCCACTAGGTGTAGGGCTAACTAAAAATATATCTGTTCGCAAATTTTCAGCTCGATAATATCCTTCGTTCTGAAGACAGAGCTTCTTGAATATTTGAGTTCTCGGCCGTATATGACATCAAGCTGAGAACCGTGGGAAAACTGTTTTGTTTAGAAAACTCCTATCCTTTCGATTTTTAGATGTTTGAACATTTCCGATGAAATAAGTGGTGTTTATGTGGAAGTATAATAGCTCATGAGGCAAACGTAGTCGCTATTAGAGCACAACTAAATTCCAGATGGTTTCGAGTGCATCACGGCGGCCATATTTGTGCCCCTCGGAAGGACACAAATATGGCGTCTCCATACTGAGCTTTGTAAATTTGTGTGGAACGTTTCCGCAAATAACTCGCGAACGGGACACCGCATAGGCCTGAGACTTGGAGAAATTTTTTATTTATTTACCATCAACACTCGCTGAAATTCTAAGCTTCTGTAGGTGAATTGTTTCGAATTTAGTTTTTGATAGCGTGACAATGAAAACCGGCCACCAATACGGTAAAAGCGACAAGGAAAGTAAGGCTTCTTTTCCTGGTTTGAAAATCAAAGCGTTAAACGAATGTAAATGCAAAACTTCTTGCTGATACATTTTTATCAACCAAATAGCGATTTCAGCCGGAAAGAGAGGGAGAATTTTAGAACGATCCTGTGCCAAACCGTGTAATACCATTTTAAAATAGAAGGGATACGTACGATTCCAAAACGATTAGTGTAGATACATTTTTTAACTGGTCTGTTTGAGACCCGTGGACGGGACCATAAACATTAATCTTCAGCCGCTAGTAATCGCTTCTAAAATTACAAAATAATTTTTTAAGGTGAGTATTTGTCGTATTTATCCGACAGGTACTTACATATAGTAAGTTCTTTTAACACTCTTTTAGTTTCCAATAATAGAATGAGCTCCGCTTCATCTACTAGTAAAATTACCAATTATTTCCTGGAATCTAATCTACTTTCAAATTGCTATAAAGGAGAGCTTCTATTCCTACAGCCAATGTAGACGTTGGTTTTGACCCGCTCACAGTAGTCAGGGGAGGGATGAATACAAGGGTGGATTGAGGCGCGTGGGAAATGGGGCATAGGAAATGATGAACCACAGGCTCTCCCCAGAGCTTCCCCATCCAAGAAAATAACTTGTATCACCTTCAGATTACCAATCAGCAAATTTCAAAGAGTGACCAGCAAACATCAATGTATAAAATAGTAATAATAAAAAATAGCGGTTCATCTCAGATTTTGCCATATTTTTTCTTAGTTTCCTTTTTCATTTTTTGTTTTCGGTTTCTTTTTTTCCTTTTTTGGCTGCTCAACGAGCTATTATTTAATATAATAGCAATGGCTTGATGCCCACCGGAACAGCCTCAGCTAGTGAATTTCAATGTTCTGATTGGTCCTGTTAACCTACTGATATCACAAATCTTACAAAACTGCTCGGATGGATTTCGACCTTCATCGTTTACCCTCGGAAAAATCTCAAATACCTTTTCTTAACTTCCAAACGTGATACAAACTCCTTAAACTACGTAACATGATCTTCCACAGAAGGAAACCCTTAGAAGAGAGGAAGATTCCTTTTGCCAATGAGTTTTGGACAAGTCCTGCAAGAGGTTTCTCTCTGCTAAACAGTTATAGGAATATAACACATTCCGAATACCAATCACGTGCACAGCAGCACGAACTGATGCAATGCTAAAAGTACTATTAAAGGTACCATGTGCGGCACTTTGTATTGTTAAATTTGCTTTCCAAGGAGGTTATCAAATTTTTAAACAGCTTAATCTTTAAACTGGTGTTTAAGTGTCTTTTGCTTATCAGCAACGTTAAAGCTAAAATGATGATGTACAAAGTTCCATACCTATACTCAACAAAGCTCTGATGATGTACAGGTTCTTTAAAGTTCATCTCTTGCTAGCTGGAGGCTTAGTACGTAGACACAATGACCATAAATTAAATTTGTGTTATTACTTTTTCTCTACGTGGCCGTTACATAAATCGCTGGTCAAATCTATATTCACACTCTAATAATTGTCGTTTATCTGGTCAATCATCTCATTCAATTTTCAAATGAACTTCAAGATAAATTAATTACTGAAACAAAAGCTGCTCTATTTCTCGAACTTCTGGCATAGTGTTCGTTTTGCCTTATATATTAAACTAAACTGACGGACGCACAAAAACTAAGTGCTCAAATATTTGAGTTACAATACCTATAATATCTACCTTCTCAACTACTTTGTTAACGAAAATAATCCAGATATCAAATCGTGTCAAGCTGTATTAGTGTAAATGTTGCAATTTACACAAACAATAGAGAACAACGGAAGCCTTTCTTGCATGAGGTCTGAGACTAAAACGCCGGGTCTTTACCATACAAACCTCCCCAGGTTCAGTCCATAATACTTTACATACTTTTTCCTCATAACAAGTCTGACAACATTGGAAGCCCACATTCGACTAGCGAATTGTACAGCGTATCCACGTTTATAAAACGTTGATTTCGAATGTGAAACAGAACCTCTAGGCATGGGTTCATAGTACGGTTGTTAAGGTAGCGAATCTCGCCTGGAGTCAAGCCTAGTTTATCCGCCAGAAGTGTCCATTCATCACCAGCTAAAGAACGCAAACAAACTGTTAGGAAAAGCTAAAAAGATGTTTGTAACACTGGCAGAAACTCATTCCACATTAGCCATTTTCTAAACGAGCAGAGGACTTGGAACGAATATTTAATAGCAATTGAATCAAACAATTAAGCCAGTCACCGGCAAGAGCATTTAAAAATTAGTAGGTTTGCCAATTTGAGAGTTATTAGCTTAAACACAAAGACGTAGTACACTTTTGAAAATCTTATATTTAAGAGAACTGTGTATGGATTGGAGGGACAGGCGTCCCTCCATTCCATACTAAACTCTCTTGTTTCAGAGATTTTTTGAAGACCCATTATTGACTTCCCTTTACTCCACTCATCCTCAAATTTTACAATCCGACTAAGGCTTGGATGGTCTTGGATGCCCTTTCACTTTTCAACCCAATCGAACTCAACCAATTTTAGAGGGGGTACATTTCAAAGGAAACTGTGGTGCTGCGTCGGTGGGAAGTATAACAATATAATTTGGTTTTATCAACTGGGTTGATAATGTGAATTGGCCACCGTAAAGAGATTCAAGAGCTGACGTTTCGAGCGTTAGCCCTTCGTCGGAGCGAATCGTTATACCCAGTTCTCTGCACGTTTAGAAAATGGACAATGTGACTGAATGTAATATAGGGTAAGTTGAACTCGAGGAAATTGCTGGCAAGCATCTTCCGCTTAAGTTATAATTATCATGGGGTTGCATAGCCTCACAGGTAAATTTTTGTAATGCTGAGGAATTTACAGATCCCCTGTTGAGGCCAGGTCAGTTCGTTCGTGTTGCATCTCGCGGTACACGTTTGCTTCTCCCCCTACCCACCCCTCCCGTTTGTACGTTTTCGGTAAGCGTCATGAGATTCCACTGATTAGCAATGTGACCGTGCATGGATGGATGCCACTCACAGGGTTTTCATGGTTACCCGCTGCAGTAGGAGACAGTTCTGGACCCAACCAATCTCTCAGGCCAACCAATCTCCCCACGTTCATCTGTTGTTGATGAGTTAATTATGCACTAAATAATGATTTGCCACCACTTACCAGACAAGTTAATCGTCAGCGCTTTCATCTGTAGCAGGGGGATCTTTTTCACATCCAGGCATTCAGGCAACAATGGACCTTTAAAGGAACACAACGAAGTGTTGAAGAGGAAATTAATAAGCAGCGTGTGCGTAGTAGTTTTGTTACCTAGGACTGTATCACTACACTCAAACCGTTTATTGCCGCCTACCTCTTGGGATGGCAAGGATGGACATGGATTGAAATTTTGAAAAAAAAAAACACAAGCCATTTTTTCAAATTGTAGAGCCATTCCTTGAAAATATCGCCAGAAATTCATTATGGTTTTCTCTTTGAGCCACAATTCGTTTGCTATCTTCCTGTAAGTCCACCAGGAGCATTTTGGACACGAGTAAAGGTACCAGGTAATGATTTTAGCAACGAATAGAGCTGAAAACAGCAAAACCCCTGTGACGGTGCCTTTAAAAGGAAAGATGTAACAAACAAGCAAACAAACAAAGCCGACAAGCACCTGCGGTCCCAGCTGGAGTTATTTGTCTCAAGTGTTTCACAACATCAAGTCGGTTTTCACGCTTTGCTATCACAGCAAGAGAACGGATCAACCGCGTGGTTTCGGGTGCTGGATCTGCTAAGGCTGCTTGGTTCAACTCTAAACTCTTCTGCAGATGGGCGACAACACTGGGTGCTTCACAAGTCGATCGAAGGGTTTCTAGAACTCCGGTAGAGAGCACAAGGGCCTTTGCTTCTTCCTCTGCGGATAGAAAGAAATCATAACGAAAGGAAACGACACGTATTCATAAATGCATCCAATACACATTACACGCCCTTAACTGCGATTAAAGAAAAGATACCCCTCCCCCTGCTACGTAAGTTTAGCTATTTCGCAGTTAAAGGGACACTGTCACGCCTGATATATCACATTTCATAAGTATGGCCTGTAGCTTGCTTTATCGTGCTTTATTGTCTTGCAATAGCACAGTAATATCAACTAAGAAGAAAAATAACTATTAAAAGATTCAAAATTTCACCAGAATTTTAACTTTGATTTCTGGACATCCTGTCTACAGATCAATTTTAATGAATTGCAATCCACTTCCATCCTTGTAATCCTGTACTACTTCCCCAAATACGTATTCAAGTTTATTCGTGTATTTGGTGGAATTTGACACAATAATATGATGACATCAGGTTTTACTTCACTTGAAAGAGCAATATGCGGCTAGTCCTAACTAATATTGAACAGCCAATGACAAAATATGACAAAACGTTCAGCTACTGAAGCCGCATAAGTACGTATTAGTGACATCAAATGGCCTAATGACACTTGCGGTAAAAAGGTAAAAAAAGAGGGGAAAAGTGAACATGATCGCAAACAAAGTTATAAATACAAGAAAAATGGAAGATAAAAACACGAGACTCCTTGTTTTCAAATACGAACTAAAAAGTGTAACATAACAATTCAAATATTTTTAACTAGAATCATAATTTGATTTGAGAAACATTGGTGAAGCAAGTACAATTTAAAGTTCATTGGCGTAAAACGTTATATCAGACAGTTTTAGATTCGAGTTTACGGCTAACCGCGAACCGCTGGAGGTCATGTGACCAGTCTTTCAGGACACGTTTGAGGCTTTCGACGTGCGTTTTCAAAGTGGAGATGTGAGTTTCACGCATGTCATTTACCTGAAAGCTTTTAGTATATAATTCTTGTTTTATCCCACGTACTGATACAAAAAACTTGTGGAGCAGGTCTTTATCCATTAGCAGAAGCACAAATTTAGGCCAAATGCTAAATTTGATGAATTATATTGGATTTTGAAAACAAGTGCCATCCATGGCTGCTGATTCAAAATGGCGGCCAATCTAGTCCACCGCCAATCTAAATGGAATTACGTTTGAATGTCGAACCGCAAACCACGTTAGAGCTTCGCGGTAAACTCGGATCTAAAACACTCCAATAAGCAAAGACGTATGGCAGACTTACAGGGTAATTGATGAAGGAGCCATAAACATTAAAAAGATATTAACTCACCTTCAGCAGAAGGCAACTCTCTCGCAGCACGTCCATCAATAGGTTGCTGCTAATAACAAAGTGAAAATAAAAGTGAGAAATGATCATCGCAGCTGCCGGAGCTTATCCCGGTTTCAGTTGCATTAAGCAACTAGGAATATTTCTACTCCCCCCTGGATGGGATGCTAGTCCATCGCAGGGTTCCCCCCCCCCCCCCCTTCGAAGCATTATGTCGCCGGTACCCATTTTTTCAGCTGGGTAGAGAGAGGCACTGTGAGAGTAAAGTGTCTTGCCCAAGAACAGAACGCAGTGCCCCGGCCAGGGCTCGAACCGAGACCGTCCGATCCGGAGACTAGCGCACTAACCATCACGCCTCCCATGGAAAAACGAAGCCACAAAAAAATCAGAGCTTCAACGGGACTCAAAACCGTGACCTCCGTGATAGCGGTGCGATGCACGCTCAACCAACTAAGCTGTGAAGCCAGACATTGGGAGCGAGGTCAATTTACTTTCCCGTGGAGTGAAATGACGTTAAAATAGCAAGTGACTCTAACAACTATTCACGCATCCAAGCACTATCCTATAGACAGTCTTCAGTTACATGCAGGAGAATTCATTTAATTTGAAGATGTTCCTGCAAATTTCTTGCGCCTTACCGGCTTGCGGACGCACAAATAGGGCCTCGGTTTTGTATCAGTTTTAGGCTGTACTGTATATGAATTGTCAAGACATTGAACATCTAAACACACATATGAACCAATGAGAACGCGCGTAGTATCTCAGTTATTTTATAAAAAAACTGGAACATGAAGACAGATACAGCGCACAATATACTAAGGGACAGAACGAACATTTTGTACCGTAAGTGTAATTGTCCCCTTTTACCGTACTCACCTGTTGATCCAAAAACGTGAACCACGGTGCAAACTGCGTGAGGTTTAGTCTGGGGTCTCTGGCAACAGCAGACTTGTCGCAAAACTGTTGACCACTTTGTAACTCGGCTTCTGACCAGAAATGCAGGCACTCCTCATGTTTACAATCTTTCATACCATGATCCTGGCAGTAGAGTAGACAACCTCCAGGGCAACACACTGAGCAAAGAACCTTCATCTCGCACTCCATGTTCCTCAGCCAAACGAACTCCTTTGGCATACATTCCAACATCAACCCCACTTGCCTTCGAACAGCACGGGCAACAATCACGTCGGGAGCGTGATCGTCGCGATTGGGAGAGTACTCCGTCGCCATTGTTTGGAGCCTTTCAGAAAGGTCACGAACTTCATCATTTGCTCTGTGAACAACTATTTCGATGAAGGTACAATGACACAGCAGCATCACAGAACAACCCTCTTCTGGGCAGATGTAAAATCTGGCAAAATTCTTGTGGAACTGTGGATTGCATGGACTGGGCCATTCTTTAGAGCACCACTGATGAAACTGCAGCACCATCCTTGGAAAAAAACCAATGGGCACTTGACTGGAATTGAACGTGAGATACAATGAAGGGACTTGCGAAGATTTCACCAGTCGGAAGATGTCTTCTGAAGGATGCGACATCAACATGGATGGCACAAGATACTGCTTCCTCTCATCTGTTGATGGCCATTTACACAACAAGCTAAATTTCTCCATGATTTCGATAAGGCTTTCGGAGGTTTCTCTCTGGTCATACAAGGGGCCCCACACATGCTGAAGAAGGTTTTCGTCTAAAATACCGGTTTTCTCCAACTTGAGCCACAGGTCTTTGAACTGTTTCTCTATTTCGCCAAACGGTTCAATGGTTATCACCTTCTTGAACACATCAATGAGCCACTGAATGTCCAAGACAACCATTTTGTTCAGCTTTGGAGTGTCGTCGAAATGAATAATAATTCGCTGGTCGTGCAACAGTTTCACCAGGGTCATGAATTCTTCCTCTTCAGAAATATGACACATGTCAATAGCAACTTTCTCGGCTTCTTCCAAGGAGATCCATTTGTAGCCTTCTTGAATCTTGGCTTGCAGTTCCTTTTCAAATTTCAACCATTTCAATGGAATTTCCTCGTTCATTTGTGGTAGCTCTTTAGCAACAGCAAGTATTTCATTTCTCAAACGTACAATCTCTGGACACTCGAGCCCACTACCAGACTTTGTGTTGTCTACAGCAAAGACCCCATCAAAGAGGTGTAAGCTGTAAGACTTTTCTTGTAGAGAGCCCAATATCTCGGCAGCTACTGAACAAGAAGCTCGACCATCATAAGGTTGATCAGCATGGGTGCACACTAGGAAAACGGGTGGAAGTTTCTTTGGTAGCTTGTCTGACAGATGACCCGCTGTAACTTCATCAGCATGACTCACAAGTGAAGCCACTGACGACATCCACGAATCCAAGTAATCTAGGTTAGTCTTCGAGTTGAAGCTGTCTTCTAATTCCTTGAACATCCCTTGCTTTCGAACAGGATTGGCTTTGTCATCGGGATTCCGGCTTAGGTCATAAACCAAAAGATAGATGGCTCGTGGTGTGAGAAAAAGAGGATGGGTGACATAGTAAACTGACTGTCCACCAAAATCCCACAAAATTGAATGAATGTCATCTCCCTCATCCAGGACAACGTCTTTGCTAATAAACTTTTGGGTCAAATTTGCCAAGTCCTCTGGTATTTGGGGCTTTTCATGGCGTTCTTGTTCCCATCTAGATTTAGTGGCCCTGCTTGCTGTTTGGGCTTCATGACTTGAAAATGACTGCACCACTCTAGGCTGTGTGTTATTTGTAGCTTGAATGGACTCTCCAGTTTCATTCTTGGACGTTCCCTTCACGTCATTCGTCAAGGTGCGTGCAATCTGTTGTGCTGCATGATGATCAAATGACATGGCTGAATCGGGACATGTTGTTTGATTAGGTTTTCCCGGCTTCCAAACTTCCGTTTTCACTTCACAGTACGAAGGATTCACCTCTATTCCTCTGGTACTCTCTTCATTAGCATCAAACCGATCTCCCGTCAGAGACTTTTTTAAACTTGTTTTTCCCACTCGGTCCTGTCCAACAAACATGATTGGCAACCTCCTTAAAATTGCCTTTCCCTCTTTAAGAGCCCTATTATAAATTTCCAGTGCCAATGGACCACGAGCGAGGATCTCGAGAGGGGCTTTCTTGTCATCTATATGAACATGAATAGGACACTTGATTGTAAGAGCTAAACTAAAAGCGTTAAAGTGTAGGTTTACGCGGATCAAGCCACGCATCAGAACAGTTTTATGTTCGGCATATTGAAATTTGAATTTCAACTCTTAATTTGGTAAGAATTTATATTACAAACACATAATTAAGTTAATACAATTTATCTCTTTAATACTAATTTGAGCTAAATATTAATTTTTAAAACGCTAAAATCCATTAAGGCGGACTAAATTTACAATCAGGTCATTTCTCTGGGTAATAACATCATTGCTGTATGATTTTATATCTTAATTGAAGCTGTTTGTCGCAGGATCCAAGATGGCGGTCATTTCAATGTTAAAACTTCCTAATGTTCATGACGGCTAACACTCGTTTCCATCTGTCAAAGTGACATTCACGCCTTAGTGACACTTTAGTGATCCTTACATAAGCAGGGTTACTCTATTGAATATGCTTGCCGTTAGTTCCATCTGGTTTGCTTGCGGTTAGTTCCACTCCCGTTTGCTTGCGGTTAGTTTTCATCTGGTGGTTAGGGCGACACAATAATTTGTACATATTTATGCTTACAGTATATATAGTTCAAAAATTTGGGTTCTAGGAGCCAGTACGCGGTTGGTGTAGTGGTTAGTGAGCTATCACTGACCCGGGTTAAACTCTCGGGGTCTGAAAAAACTATTGATATTTTTCTTTAAAAAAAAAAGAATTTTATAAGAAAAAAAATATTTTTATAATAAAACTAAGTCTGAAACGAGATTCTCTTCATGTAATTGGAAGCGAAAGAGGAATGTCAGTTTGACAGATGGAAACGAGTGTTGGGCCTCAACCACAGTTTTATCAGAAATAAAAATCTCGTCAGACGCGTTGCTATAGACAGTCCATTCACTCCCATTGGCTTTTAAAATGATTTGCCAATGCTTTTCGGAGATTATATGATTACATGGCCTGAAGGTCATGCAACAACACAGCCCTACCAAGTAAAGCAACAAAGCAAACACTTAAACACCTGTAGTTGCAGCAGAAAACAACTGTGTCACTCTATCTGCTAGGGGAATGAAAACATCTGTCACAAAATCTTCCACGAGGAAAGACCGAGGCGCTCTTGTAATAGCCCTCGCCAACGCCACATAAAAAGGAACCGCTGCATGGAGAGAAAGAATTTGAAACATCCATAAGGACAATTAAATGTGGCGAGATGTGCTTGATTTTGTGTTTTGACCCCATACTTTAATCCATTTAGCGCCCAGAAATTTTTTTTAAAAAGAGCTTTTTTTGTCTGGTCTGAAGTCTCAGACGTCTTCCCGCCCTAATCCCCTGAGACGCAGGCTATTTTTGGTCTTTTGTTACATTTTATGGTCATTTGTGAGGTACATCTGCTCCCAAATACTCAAAACTACTTTTGCAGCATGAAAATTAACATGCCTGTCTTTCCACGAGCGTCGTGCTTTATGACATTTTTGTTCAGGCATGGACAAAAGACAAAATTTGGGGATGAAAGTGACCAACATCTTTCCGCTTTCGTTTTTTCCATTTTTTTTTTTTTCGCTTTTCTTTTTTCTTCCTTTCCTGCTCGTTTTGCTGCAGTTGTTGGCCTTCTACTGGCCTTTCCTTCAGTCCAAAAATTCCCGAGAAAGCGTCATCCAAACAGAAAATTCTTACCATGGAGTAGCCATGTGTATTTCATGCTCAATTAACCCTGTCACACTGATCTAGGAATCACTGGAAAACTGAAAAGTTCTTTTCCTCAGTATGTGATGCCCATTTTGGAGAAAGATGATGACGTCAGAAGCGGAACAAAGGGCAATAATCATCATGGCCGGTTTTGACCAGCACGGAGCCAATGAGTTAACCACTGATGATAGCCTATTCCAGGCATTTGTTAGGGGGGTACGGCATGGAGACAAATGGCGAGCAAAAAACTAGGGAGGGGGATGGGGAGAGGAAACATTAACTCTCGTCATTCCCCCCAAACTATTTTTTTTTTTCGCTCGGCGGTTTCCTTCGTACCATTCCCACGAACAGAACGCCCGGAACAGGCTACTGATGGCGTCATCAGTTATCTAATTTGCATAATGGAGGAGCTTGTATAAGAATTTCAGCAGGAATGAGAGAAAATATTTCAAAAACAAAATTACAAAACATCATTCTCCTTCACCTTCTCCTTAACCTCATTCAAATGAGATTAACTGACTATGAACGCTGATAATTACATTCATGGTTGCCACAGCCACAGGATGGATCTTGAAATTCCTGACTTTTCCCTGACAAATGTAACATTTCCTTGACCAACTAAATTAAAAAAATCACCTCCCCTCACAGCCAACCTCTCCACTCATTTATTAAACCAAAACACTCACTGAATTGGCAAGAAATAATCAGTACTCGTAAAATTTCAAATTTCCCAGACTTCTATCAAATACTTAAACTTCCCCTGACTCGAAATGCAATTCCTTGACTTTCCCCTCACCTTGAAGATTTTTTTTTATTCCTGACCATTTCCTGACCTGTGACAACCATGACAGTATCAATCATTTCCTGTAGTATGACCTTAAACAACAAAAACCGAACTCCAATAAAAATTAGAATATGTAATAGGACAACATGATGTCCAATTTAAAAATAATTGGATGTGAAAAATTCTGAGGACTTCAAAAATTCGACGAGGCCGTAGGCCGAGTCCAATTTGGCAGTTTGAGGAATTTTTTGAATCCAATTATTTCCAAATTGGACAAGCATGTAGTCCTGTTACCTATTAATTATATAGCATAGAAAAAATATATGAACATGGGAAATGTTTCACCCTCCAAACTAGTTTTTCTTGACAATTGATTGGTTTATGGAAGGTATCCAGATTTTTCTTAAATTGGACAGTTTGAACAAAACTGTCCAATTTATTTTAAATTTGGACAGTTGGCAAAAATTAATAAAAAATGCATCTGTTGACAATAATGGATTTTCAAGTAGCTCAATGAATTGCTCGCTACCCTGCATGAAAAGAGTAAATTACCATTATCATTGTCATTATTACCATAACTTACTACCATATTTTGCTCTGGGGATCTCCTTCATCTCCTCACTAGTCGTTTTCTATATCTCAAGCAGAGGACTTCAAAGTCATAATAATTCACCTCTGACAAACTTACTGGCTCTTGGAGGATCTCATTGATGGAAATTTCCCACTCATTTCTCTTTTCAGAGCTGATGCTTTCAGCAATTCTCACGAATGGCTAGCTACCTTGCGTGAAATGGAACAATGCCCCTTAGAGCCACTAGAACAATTATAGCAACTACGACATTAGGAGGACCATTAGAAATACAATCTTATGAGGGCTGCAACACTACAGTAGTGATTGTAAACATAATAATTTATTCTTAGTAATTGTAATCATTGTCATTACTCACCAGTATGTTTCCAAGTGTGGACTTGAGAGACACAGTAATCCACCTCTGGCAAATTTAGTGGCTCTTGGAGGATCTCAACAATGGAAATCTCCCACTCATTTCTCTTTTCAGAGCTGATGCTTTCAGCAATTCTCAAAAAAGTCTCACTGATTTCTCTCCAAAGGTAGATAAATCTTCTAGTTGTCATTTTCTTACCATAAGCAGATGTACAATAATATTCTATTCGGGCTAAATCTTCTTCAAAACTAAAACCATATGGCTTCTGGTACCAACCAGTAACAGGACGAGATAGGCCACAAATTGTCCTTAACAGCATCAAAATTAGCTGCAGGTCAAAACCTGCAGAACTGATATTCATTGCAGGGTTCCCTTGGTACAGGTAATCAAATTGTGCCTTGGGTAGCACTTTTTTCAGCTGCATTCTGATTCTAGGATCCTTTAAGGTACATGCAAGATCTTCTGGTTTGTGAATGGAATCAAATTTTTCTCTTAAAAGTCTTGTACCTCTGTTTATCAGAAGTTGAGCTATACACTGACATTTTTCAAACTCACTCTTTAAACAAGATGCTATATCTGTGTCTGCCAAGGACATCACGATGGTTGATGTACAATGTCTGCAAGTGATGTAGGATGTGCTATACCTGTAATTAATATAAAGTTAAATTCTGATAATAAGTCAAAGACGTTCCTAGTTTGTTTTTGAGGAGGGGGAGTGCAGTTAGCCTACAGTACTGTCAAAAGAAATTTGCATTTCCAGAATGGTAAGGATTGATTTGCATTTGGAAGGACTGTTGTCTCTTAAATTTGTCATAGATATAAATTATGACAATGCTGCATTTTAAAATTCTCTAAACACCGATTGCACAAATTTTGACAAAAAATTTTGCTATTGTTACTATGTAAAACAAGCCCTCTAACAGCTACCTTATAATCAGAAGAAGTTACACGTGTGATGTACAATAGTTCAAAATGGATTTCAGGTCAAAATGATTTGATGTTGATTTGTATTCTTTTTGTTCCAGGTCTATTATCAAACTAGTCTAGAATCATTTTGATCTGAAATTCATAATTTTTAAACTACAACAGTTACATACATGTACAGCTTAAGTAACATTAATGTTTCTTAAAATAAAACTTAAAAAAACAACAAGTCCACAGGCTCACTTAGGGCTGAGGGAGAGGCAGTGGGCTTAATGTTATGTAGTTGTGCTATGCACTATACCATATTACACAATATGTGTATACAGAATACACCTTAGTAGCTAATTGGGAACATCGTTCTGCAGTATGCAGACTGCATTTTGCCCCCAGTTTTCTGTCTGTAGTCCGTGTGTTATCCCATCCAATGTTCAAAATAGCACCCAGCCTGGTAGACAAAGTTTTAATTTTGCATCAAATTCTCCACTATATGGAGTTAACTTCAAGTCAAAACAAAGGATTTGAAAAACTCTTACAGTGAGGGAAGCAGCTTTAATTTTGCAAGATCTCATATGAATGGCTTGCATCCCCTTGAAAGAACAATAGAACAAACAATAGGAACAATTCCCCTAGCCCCCCAAAACAATAGCAACTGCCAAGTCAAGTCAAGTCAAGTCAAGTCAAGTCAAGCAACTTTATTTAACTCGGTAAAAACATCAGGCATAAACTGCCACATGAGAGTACCAATAGAACAATAGAACAAACAACAGGAACAATGCCCCTAACCCCACAAAACAGGATCAACTGCCACACGAGGGTACCAGCAGAAAAATAGAACAAACAACAGGAACAATGCCCCTAGCCCCTAAAACAACAGCAACTGCTACACTAGAGGACCAGTAGAACAATAGAACAAACAACAGGGACAATGCCCCTAGCCCCTAAAACAACAGCAACTGCTACACTAGAGGACCAGTAGAACAATAGAACAGTCAAACAACACAAACAATGTCCCTAGCCCCCAAAACAATAGCAACTACCACATGAGAGGACCAGTAGTAAGAACAATAGCACAATTAACAGGGACAATGCCCATAACCCCACAAAACAATAGCAGCTGCTACACTAGAGGACCAGTACAACAATAGCACAGTCAAACAACAGGAACAATGCCCCTAGCCCCTAAAACAACAGCAACTGCTACACTAGAGGACCAGTAGAACAATAGAACAAACAACAGGGACAATGCCCCTAGCCCCTAAAACAACAGCAACTGCTACACTAGAGGACCAGTAGAACAATAGAACAGTCAAACAACACAAACAATGTCCCTAGCCCCCAAAACAATAGCAACTGCCACATGAGAGGACCAGTAGTAAGAACAATAGCACAATTAACAGCAACAATTCCCCTAGCCCCACAAAACAATAGGAACTGCATGCCAGCAGACCAGTGGAACAATAGAACAAATAATAATCATCAGAACAGTGCCCCAAGCCCCACAAAACAATAGCAACTGCAACACCAGACGACCGGTGTGATTATGAGCTTTCAAAAGTGCTGCTTAATGACGGAATTAGCCTGTCTCCAATCTAAGCCATTTTTTTTGTTTTAAATAATAGCTATTATTTGTATTTAACTCCAGCGAGAGATCTGGGGGCGAGTTTAGTTGACATGCGCTGTACTCAGCTTGTCCGCCATGTGCTTGTACACAACCTAGCTTCGTTGAAGCCAACCTCACAGAATCTTTCTTTATTTATAGTATGTGCTATTCATGTTTTCGCAATGGGCACTAGAAAAAGCAGCAGGAGATCTAAGCCTCCGATTAAACTCACAGATTACGAGATGGACGACTTACCGGCAGACTCAGCAACCCCTCAGCAAATAAGCGAAGCAGTCAAACGCGAATTGAGTCAGGTAGAGTCGATGATCAATGATCTTTCTCCGTTGAATGGTAAAGTCGAGCAGTCCGCGGTAGAACAAGACAGAACGATCGAAGATCTCTGAAACCACAACTTACAGCTTGAGCTAGATCTCACTCGTACCAAACTCGAGCTGTTGAAGCTACAACGTGAATCAGCGCCGAACAGTCTCCCCAAGACGGTGGTGGCGGCGGCAGATAAATCATCAACGCCTGGCGATAACCCTCCCGCCAAACCAACCTTGAAAGACCTTCACCAAGATCCCAACGTACAGTTTGAACTAAAATCCCTTATGGACTCGTTGGGAGAACCAGTGTTAGTAGGCCTGACCGAAGAAGAGCAAGATCCGGCACGTCAGCTGTTGGAACCAACTACTTCTCGAGGTAAACGTCCATTACTGATTCCTGATTTTATAAGTTCTCTTCCCATAATCCTCCAAGAGGACAGGGAGACTGTGCTTGGAACATCGGGTGACGCCAAAATCATCTTAAAATCCTCTCAAGAAAAGAAGCTTTCGCTCGACAAAATCTCATTCCCTCAGTGGTCAGCGGCTAACTTTCGTATTATGTATATTCTCATGAAGGATGGCCTCCTATCATCCACCCAGGATATCCTTGATTATATGTTATACAGTTCAAAGATTTCTGAACTTGCTAAATGCTATCCCCTGCCAAAAGTGATGCAGTATGATGATTTGTACCGCCGAATGCAGTTTGCCACGAACTGTAAATGGGGAACTGATAGCCAATTCATATCTCATCAAACACTTCATAGACCAGATAACCTCACTGTTACAACCAGTCGCCCACCCCCTCGGAAACCATCCCGTCCAGTCATAAATCCAGCAACCGGGAAGCAAGTTTGCTATGACTTCCAACGGCGCGAGGGCTGCCGCTTTGGCTCTTCTTGTAGATATGACCATGTTTGCATCAAGCCGCAATGTCTCGGAACCCATCCACAATGGCAGCACCAGTCTGCTGCTACTCAAGACCCCCAATTGTGAACCCACACTCAACTGCAGAGATTTCTCTCAATTGTACTTTGACTGAAGAACTAGCAGGAGATATCTCGTCCACATCATTACACGCAGGGAACAATCCCCCCTTTACTACACCTCATCCCGCAGAGTGTGGGGAAAGTCTACTTATTGATGCAGGGCCCCCTTCTGAGTCTATGCAGCAGCCCGATGCAGCCAAGGTCTCCACAGACTTAATCTTTGAGACCTGGGCAACCGAACTTTCACATGATCCGGACATGGAATTTATCCTAGATGGTGTTCAACATGGTTTTCATCTACTTCCCCCTGACTCCATAGTGGTACATGCCTTTACACAAAACAATCAATCTGCCTTACGACCTGGAACTAAAGACCAAATTGAAGCACAACTTGTTAAAGGTCTTCAGCAGGACCATTTTGGAGTAACAGACAAATCCCACATGCCAACAATTATTAACGCACTTGGAGCTGTACCCAAAAAGGACTCCAATGAAGTACGCATGATCATGGATTGCAGCCGACCCCCCACCATGAATGCTAATTCATACATAGATTTGGAACACTATAAGTATGTTACTGTTGATGATGCAGCAAACCTTTGTCAGCCAGCCTGTTGGCTGGCAAAGGTTGATTTGAAGCAAGCTTACCGCAGTGTTGGCACGCATCCTGACAGTTGGCAAGTTACTGGAATGTCCTGGTGTTTCAATGGTTCTAAAAACCCAACCTACCTTTATGATAAACGTCTCCCTTTTGGAGCCAGGGCATCGCCAATGATTTTCCACCGTCTAACACAGGCGGTCTGCCGTATGATGGCCAACAGAGGATATACTGTACTAGCTTACCTGGACGACTTCCTAATTATTGAACCAACCCAGCTTCGCTGCAGGACTGCCTTTGATATGCTGGTAAGCTTACTGGAGTCTCTTGGCTTTACAATTAACTGGACAAAAGTGGTTTACCCTTCCCAATGCCTGACTTTTCTCGGGGTTGAAATGGACACTGTTAAGTGCGAGCTCCGCCTTCCAAATGATCGTGTGTCTGAGTTGTTGTCTCTTTGTAAGGAGACAATCTTGAGACGTAAATGCTCCAAACGGCAGCTTCAACGACTTCTTGGGAAGCTTAATTGGGCGGCACGTGTTGTCCGAGGGGGCCGCATTTTTCTACGGCGTCTTATCACATTGGCAAACTCTGTTAAACGTTCGTATCATCGTGTCTACTTGAACTTGAGTGCAAGAGCTGACCTTCTCTGGTGGACCTCCCTCTTACCTGCACATAACTGTAAAACCTTGTTCCCCTCAGCAACCCCAGAGCTGCCTACACCTGTGCTCACTGACGCCTCCTTATCTGGTGGGGGGTGTGTGTGGGACACTGACTGGATGTATATTAACTGGGCCTTGGACAATCCTGCTCTCTACCCTCTCCACATCAATTACAAGGAGACATTTACAATTATCTTAGCAGCTCACCGTTGGGCACCTTTCTGGTCAGGTTACCGTGTAGTTGTCAAGTCAGACAGCCAGGTGGCTGCTGCTATTCTAAACAAAGGAACATCCCGCTGCCCACTGATCATGGCCTGGATTCGTTACCTTTTTTGGCTTAAGGAATATTTCAGCTTCAGCTTATCTATCGAGCACATTCCTGGATCAATTAATACCTTAGCAGATAGTATCTCGCGCCTCGATGATGTGCGTCACTGGCCAGAGTTCCAAGCATGGCTCTCCAAGTCCCCTTCGCCACAGGACTTAAAATCTCACATGTCACCATTATCTCTTGCACTCCTTAGATCCAAAGGATGCGCAGCAACTGGACCGTGAAGTTGTCAATTTCCGTCGTCAAGCATACGCTCCCACTACCAAGTCTACCTATATGAGTCAAACGCGTTCATACCTCTCCTTCTGTGTATATTATGGCTACCAACCTCTCCCAGCAGCAGGGTCAACCCTTAATCGTTACGCAGCTTTCCTGGCAAGGTCACTTTCAGCGTCCTCGATCCCAGCCTATTTAAATGCAGTCCGCATTCTACATCTTGAACATGGCCTTACTGATCCAACCAAGAACAACTTTTACCTAGCAACTACACTTCGGGGAATTAAGCGCACCAAAGGTTTGACAGTGTCCCAAAAGAAACCGATTACCCCCCAAATCCTCTTGGCCCTCAGGAACCAGTTAAACTTGGATAATCCTTGGCACGCAACATTCTGGGCAGTTTGTTTGGTCGCTTTCTTTGGCCTCCT
>OX393570.1:16693741-16707353 GCA_947652115.1 Blastomussa wellsi | reverse complement strand
CACTTCCAGAGATTGTCCTGAATATTCCAGTCAGAACGAACTGAAACGGACCTTAGATTCCATTTAAATTCTTACCGAAATGACCGAAATTGTTGGGTAAATTCTGTAGAAAAGTGGCTAAAACTGACTGAAATAGCCCTATTTATTTACTTGATATAAATTATGTCAAGTAGATGATGCCATTGCTTAGCTAATTTTTGATCCTACATGGCTAATTTAACAGACAGCTTCTTACCACTATTGAGCTATTTGGAGAGAGTCAAGGCGACCATATCTTCCTCTGCAGACAATAATGACCATGTTTTGATTCGATCTGTCTGCTAGAAAAAGAAATCCAATCAAAAATGAATTCAGGCCAAACAGAAAAGACGTGCTGTCCGGCCATCACTACAAAACAGGTGTCTGCAAGACATCGCTATCTTAATGTTCAAAGACAAAAACAATCTTGCACCGAAAAAAGTTTCACGTCAAGCATAGTCCTTACACTCTCAGGAACAACAACTTTGACATTCCCAGATATAACACCATACAACATTGGAAACATTCTATCAGATATATGGGACCTTATATCCGGTCAAAACTCAATAGAAAAATGAGAAATGCACCAAGCATCAACTGCTTTAAACAGAAAATAAGAACGCAAGATATTGTAGGTTTGATGATCAACAATAACGAGTGCTGCCATTTGTGCACGTCGTAATGAATTAACACATGTTTTTATCGTAAATACCGATATTTCTTATTTATTCATAGATTTTAGATTTTAATATTTAAATATTGCAATTAGTATTTAAAAATTCATAGCTTTTATTTTTTATATATATATTCTTTTAATTTCATTTCAGTGTCCCCAATTAGCTTGATTAGCTAAAGAAATTGACACTTAAATAAAAGCTAATGAAGTTTAATTTCTATCTATCTAAATTAAAAACTGTACCTCATATATTACGCAAAACATTGTCGATAACACGACATCGTCAGAATAACTAGTTCCCGCAAACTATGCGTACTAGTTTTGACCAGAGGAACGGGCAATACCACAATGAAACTCTTCCGGGTTTCGGTAAGGGTTCGGTTTCCTGCACAGGACATCCAAGTTCACTGTGAAACGAACGCGAACGTGACTCTTGCCTTTGAGCGGTGTTGTGTTACAAAGATGCGATTTATAAAGGTTTGAATGGGAACTCAACGATTTTGTTTCAAAAAATAATAAAATTTAATGTTCTGTGTATCAAATCGGCTTACCTTGTTGCCTTGTTGTAAAGCGTTTTCGGCTTGTTAGCCAGAAAAAATGCAAGACGGCAACAAGATAGGCCAGTTTTATTCACAGAACATTTAATTTTAGGTATTTCAAACAAAATCGTAAAGTTCCCATACAAACCCTTATAAATCGCATCTTTGTAACACAACACCGCTCAAAGGCGAGAGTCACGTTCGCACACAGTGAAAACATTTCATATAATGAACTTGGGCTGCCTGTGATTTCTTTTGTCTCCAGAGAAAGTGAGCCTATTAAGAGCCGGTCAGCGGTGGAAGCAGTCTGTATCTGATGTAAAGGGAAACCAATTATGCCTTTTTCTTCAGCAACGCGCTAACTGATGGGTTGTTTGTTGAAGTTGTTTTGTCACAAAATAGAGAAATATATATATTTATATTTTTGTATTCGAAATCGATAGAAGGAGAGTCAACGATTTCGAATAACTTCACTAAGCTGCGTCAGAAATTGAGAGAATGGCTTCAATGAATCGGTACAAGGGACAAGTTTGTAGTGCGCGACACTTTTTTGAGGTAGGAAAACTTTATTTCAGATTAGATAGTTAGTTACACAATTTTTTTTTACGATCGGTGACCTTCCCATACAATTCTCTATATGCACAAGCTGTCCCATACACCACGTATGCAGAGTCGAATTTTGAGCTTGGGAAACCTTTGGCTGGACACAGCACAATTTTATTCAACATGACGACCATCATCATCATCATCATCATTATTATTATTATTATTATTATTATTATTATTATTACTATTATTATTATTATTATTATTATCGTTATTATTATTATTTTTCTAATACTCTTTGAAGTGTTATTTGATTTACTGAGCATTAGTTTAACACACAAGTTATCATTTACTAACTTCAGTCTTATTCAGATGTCAATATTCATTTACATCATTTAAGGGGGGAGACCCTAACTACAAAACAGTTGCTATAGTTGACTTCTAACCATCACTTCTTGGGCTCTCTTTCGATCCTGGGATTAGTTTTTTTTTCTCTTGTTTTTTGCCATGCTTGTTCTGTTGGCTCCGACGAAGGGCTAACGCTCGAAACGTCAGCTCTTGAATCTCTTTACGGTGGCCAATTGACATTATCAACCCAGTTGATAAAACCAAATTATATTGTTATACTTCCCACCGACGCAGCACCACAGTTTCTTTAGAAACTTACCCCCTCTATTTTATTGGTTTGGATTACTTTGGGTCGGGTCTCGGTGATTTATGATGCCATGGAAACCTAAAAAAGTCCAAGATGTTTACTGTTTGGAATTATGATGTAATTCTTGCGTCATTGGGTGACATCGTGTCCACTCCTGATGCTGTCCTCAAAGGCAGCAACTTTGGGTGTACTCTGGTAGTCGATACTAACTATCATTGGCCTGGCGTCAATACTTACAGGTATAGGGTAGAAGGAGGGGAGATGGAGACAGGGTGTAGAAAAATTAAAAAGAAGCCTGGTCTCAATAAGATAAAGTTTTACAGTTTTAAAACTAATTATAATAAAATGTGGCTACAGCCGGCTGTCTTGTTTTGGGATATGTGAATTCTTCGTTTTTCCGTCCTCCAGTGATATAGTCCCTCCCAGAGAGGCAGCCATTTCCTCCACATTCGTGTACAGACTTGGTTCATACTTCGACATGTCCAGGTCAACATAATACTAAAAATGTAAAAAAATTACAGTGTTGTCAAAATAATTCATTAAAAAAAATCCTTGACTATTAAAAGCATTCTGCTTTGACTAACTGTTTGATTTCTAAATGATTATGTGATGGCTCTTCATGTCTAATAGCTAACTTTTCTGTTGTTATGCACCTGATTAAAGAAACTTAATTTGACCCATTGAAAGCATAAATCATGAACGATGGCATCCAAGTGTTTATTTGAAATAGGAAAAAAATCGTTGTCTGTGACAGAATAAACATTTTAATCAGACAGGTTACAGGAATATTATTAAGTTGTGCTGTGTATCCAGTACCAGTTCGGTGTGATCGTGCATGTTAAATATACTTTTGGTCAATGTTTCCGAGTTGCCTTATGCCTCTCCTTCAAAGCGAGTCTTCAAGCAACACTTCATGTGAAAATGAATTTTATTCGTACAAAATAAAGCAACGTACATGTGAATATCATTCCTACAAGAAAAGTTTTAAACTCCAAGACTCGTTCTGACACAGAAAAAGAGGTCGGGCTCGGAAATGGCCTCTTGAGCACCCCAGTACATTGAGAATGGAACAAGTTAAATAGAAAACGTTCAAATGTACCTCTTCTTGCACGAATCTGGTCGTTATTTCAAAAAGATGGTCAAAAGACGGACGGCTGTTCGGATCTTCATTCCAGCAATCCGTCATTATTTGGTATCTACCGGTTAAAAAGATTTAGATTATAACTCTGAATTGCTGTCAACATATCTTCAATATCAAGAGTGGATAAAGGGTAAGAGAGGAAATCCCCCATATGGGCACTATTCCTAAGGTAATCCGTCCCAAGTTATTTTTAGAACGTACTCATTCTCGCGCGTATAATATTACCACGCGCGTTGCGTGGATTTGTATTTCGTGGCGTTTCGTGGACAAAATTTTTTCCACGTTGCATTTTCTCGGAAACACATAAATTTCTTACTCCAGGCGTGGGAAGGAACAGCTTTTCTGTCGGTAGACGGCATTCTTTTGTAAAACTCTTCGGGGATGACTTCCACAAAATCATCAATAAAATCACACGTCAATCATTCAAGGCGTGTCGTTCTGCTAGTAGTAATGCGTCCTTTAATGCCTCTCTTGGCGGATAAAACGCTATATTTACCGAAGATTCCGTATTTAGCTCTTCCCTTTTCTCTACCAGGCTTTCGTACAATTCCTCGCTTCATCTTCCGTGATAAGCCTTGCATTTTTCGACACCTTTCCCTTCTTTCTGCTTTGTATAGACGTTGGGTGAGGCTTTCTGTTTTTTTTTCTTTGATGAAGTAGCTTTCTTCTTGCGTTTATCAATAATATTTCCTGTGCAACTTTCAGAGCAGGAGATTCCTTTGTGGATCGCTATCATTCTCGAGATCGCTGGCCAATTCTTTCTCCTCGCTTGAATTTGAATTTTCATTTGAATTTTCGACTCTAATAGTTAGCTCAGCAGCTAATTATTATTCTACTACGGGCGACTCTTTTTTCCATCGTCGTTTTCCAGTGTCACTTGGTGTAGAAGCATTCTTGTTATCGTTTTCGTCTACAAAACATATAAATATAAAACATATATCCACGTCTTCTGCCATTTTCGCACAATGCGCTTTGCGTGGATGATTTGCGTGGGTTATCTACGTCATCAAAGTTCGCGCCGTATGATTGGCTAGCCGTAAAACTCTAGAACAAAAATTTATTTTTCAAATCGGCACTCTTAATCCTCACGGTATCAACGAACGCTTTTCATTCAACTAATTTATTCCGAAGTTTTCACGTTACCAGCCACCAGCCAATAGCGAAGCTCCATCTTTCTGTATATAAAAACACACGACGCACAATTCCTTGATTCGCTCCGACGAAGAGCTAACGCTCGAAGCGTCAGCTCTTGAATCTCTTTGCGGTGGCCAATTGACATTATCAACCCAGTTGATAAAACCAAATTATATTTACTGATCCCTTTGGGATAAGAGTGATCTAAAAATAACTTGAGACGGATTACCTTAGGAATAGGACCCATATGGGGGATTACCCCTCTTACACTTTATCCTCTCTTGTCAATATCCATATGATTCTGGTCACAATCACAACGCCAGGCATACAACAAGAATATATGCAATACAATGAAGTTGTATAATTTGCTTATTGGTTGCAAATAATATGATAGAGCGGTTTTCAATTGAGTGTCGACAGAAATAAGCGAGTTACTACGCCCAGGCATTGACTGGTTTAAAAATCTCGATCACGCCACTTTTTCAACCAATTAAAACCACATCGTGACTCGCGCGCGCACGTTTTCCCGCGCTTTGTGTCGGCTGCGTGTAATTACCTCGAGTTTTGATTGGTTCATTGGATTGTCTCCGTTCTTTGTGATTGGCCACTGTAATTACTTTGGTTTTAGTTTTATGACACTCAAATGAAACTCGCTCTACAAGAGATAACTTAATTCTTACTTCTTGTACAATAGTCATTGAAAGAAACTTAAGGGAGACCGTGTGCCAGTTTTCCGCACTAGGATTTCTGGGATCGTTGGAGTAGCTCGCGCTCAGTTAACTCGAGTAGTACAAATAAATGGTTAGATGGGACCAATCAGTACTTACAACTCGTCGCTAACATGTTCTGGCTGCGGCATCCGGTACTTGCTCACTTTCAGTTCATACACGACTTTCCACTCATTCCAACCCGGATAGGGCACGCCCCCTGCAGGAAAAGGAAGCAATGAAAAATTTTGGGGTCGCTCGTAGCATATCACATGTGCTCATAACATTTAGCAATAAAGATTTGTGTCAGACACCCCTCTGTAACAGACCCAGTGGACTCTATCCTCATTGGGTTTTCGGGAAAAAAGTCACCGGGTTGGCTAATTTCCCACTGGGTTCGCTCGTTTTCTGTTTTATTTTGCTTATTTATTATTATTTTTTTGCAAACAAAATACGCTGGGTCACACCGCACAGTCACTGGGTACTGGGGTGTTTAAATTCCCGCAGGGTAGGGGAAAATAATCCACTGGGTAGGGTTTCAGTTGGTCTGTTACAGAGGGGTGTTGTCAGTTGATAAAGAAATAACTGGTACGTTAACTTCGGAGGTTTAAAGACCTGTGACATTTTTTCTTTGTTTTATTTGGGATATTTTTTCTGTTCTATATTTTTTCGAGGTTCTCTGTTGTCTTGTCCGTTCTTTCTTACGTCACTGGTGAGTTTCACAGGTTTTTTCACCAAGGATGAGCCGAAATAACTCAAAATGGCTTGACATGCATCTTTTCAAATTATATTGCTAGCTTTGCTTACAGTTGTAGTAAATTTTAGAAAGGTATGGTAAAATATACATATATATAATTTAAAGTTTCGCAAGAACAACGTAAAGTCAACGTGAGGCAAAATCCCTTTACCAGTAGTAGACTTGAATCTGGTTTTTCTTATGGACTTTGATCGACAGTCAAAATGATATTTTTCAACTTGAAAAACTCACCACTAAACATCCGAAGCATACACATATATATGCAAAAATGAACAAGCTAACACAAAACAAACAAATGCAACAAGTATGGCAAACAAACAAACACAAATAGTGAATGCTAACTCAATTTTATTTTTTTATCACAGAGAAAGTTCATTAAATGAATATGTAGAGTAGATACTCATACCTAAAGTAAATATCTCATACAAGACAACTCCATAAGACCATCTGTTGATGCAAAAAGTTATGATAAAATGTAGCAAATTTTCAAACATGAAACACGACGAAGAATGCTTTAAGGTGAAGAAATACAGTAAATCCTCCACTGAGGGGTTCGGAGCCACCTCAGAATTTTCAAACTTAATTTTGCCAATGCTGATATTAACTCAATGATAACGAACTGACTGAAAACAAAATTAAGGGTGCGTTTAACGGGTAATTCTGTTGTTATGGTAATAGCTAATGTGAAAAGAATGATCACAAGTTATTAACCAAGTGATAAGGCATTTGTTTGATACCATTACTTTAACAACAACCGATAAAGAGTGGTAGTATTGACGCATTAAATTATAGGGGCTGGATGAAGACCGTATTTAATTTTCAAGATCGGCCTAACGGATTTCCGTTTTACAACGTAGCGAGAGCTAACGGTATTAAAATCAGTACATTGGATTTGCTGACTGTACTCACACATCGCTTTTCTCTGACACTCGCACATCTTTGTCTTCCGAGTCATTAAACAGATGTTCGGGAGCGGTCCATTTGATTGGCAGGCGCCCCTTGAGATAAACATACATAAGATACTCACGATATCTATCTCCGTTAAACTTATTTAGGCAAGATAACATAACGGTTAGTGCGCATGAGGTTGAAACCCTGGCAGGTAATAAGAATGGGTAACGGCCAATTGTTTTCCTAAGATGATCCCCTAGGTTTGCATTGCGCATCCTTTCTGGGCATAGTATCACGTGCGCTCCGCGCGCGTGGAGCCCAACAGCGAATTTTCTCATAACCGAGCATGATGACCTATCATTTGTTGTATATTGTTTTGAAATGAACAATATCTTTCTCCCTGTAAATTAAATATAAACCATTTCCCACTGTGGAATAAAAAGCAATCGTCGAAAGCGTGCATTTAGCAAGCCAATCATGAATAAAATCTTAACGATAGGTAAGGAATTACTCCGTATATATATATCAAACGAACAAGGGCACCCCTATTTTTATTCCAATATTTAAATTTCTATAACACAAATAATCGATAGGCAAAGTTTGACAAAACTCTCAGTGTAGGTTCTATTTCTGTGGAGGGACCCGGCCTTTTTTGAAAGATTGCAGAAATAGGAAAACCATTGGTTGGTCGATTTAAGCACCATTGATACAGGTAGATCTGTTAGGGCGATAGAGCTGCCTCAGCATTTCAATCTAGTAAAATGTTTGGCATTTCGTAATAGTTTTAAAACTTACCTTTCTTATGGCAGTGCAGTAAAGATACTGAAATTTATCTCTTATCAGTGCCAGTCCAAAGTCTGTTATTTTACAGGTCTTGTCCACCCCTACAAGTACATTTCTGGCGGCTAAGTCACGGTGAAGAATCTAACAGTCAAGAAATAAACATAACATGAATTGATTACGACATAATAACGAAGCAGAAGTAGTAGTAGTAGTAGTAGTAGTAGTAGTAGTAGTAGCAGTAGCAGTAGCAGTAGCAGTAGCAGTAGCAGTAGCAGTAGCAGCAGCAGTAGTAGTAATTAATCACTACCACCTGCGCATTACGTTATTCAAATCAAGTGCTTTTCACCACACAAATACAATCCTTTTTATAAGAACCTTTTTTATAACAACGTCGAGGCTTACTTGAACCAAACTTATGAACACGTATTTTAAAAGAACATTCCCCAAGCCGAGACTCGATTAACAACATTTTTATTTTGCTTGTTGGTTAACGACTTGAAAGCTTTGTTGCATGTACTGCATGTGCAGTTTTTCTGCGTTTTTGTCACAAAATCTGGTAAATTTAAGTCCCGTTGCAATCCTCTATGTCCAAAGCTCTTTCTAAAGCCAAATTTAGCCAGTCTCCGTTGGCGACAGAAATCTCGCACGTGGCATTAGAGCAAGGAGCGCAAGTATGTGCAAGCAACTTGATATCATATCTCAGCAAGCAATGCACTTCGATAGGTTTCCCGGTCCCGTCCGCATTAATTTATTGAAATACTATACCATGTAAATTTAAGAACATCGTTTTCAGCCTCAAATCGCAAAAAAATATAAGAACGTTCAACCTCAGCTCAAAAAAATTAGACGTTCGTATAAAAAATAATGCATACAATTATCAGTTAATTCTCCACTTGTACAAATCCCATAATACACCTCTTTTACCCCCCAAAATTTTGCATAATCATTGTTTGCAATTTCTCCTGGGACATGAAGATGTCCCAAGGGAAATCTAAAACAATGCCTATGCAAATTTATTGGGGGTAGAAGCGGTGTATTATGGTATTGTGCAAGTAGAGAATGCTTGAGAAAGAGAAGCTGAATCAAACACATACTTTCTTGGATGCCAAAAAACTCATGCCAGAAGAAATCTGCTGGGCGAATGAAAAAAGATCGTATGACGTCACTTCCTGTTGACAGCTCTCTGGGGAACTGTAGTACCTGTCTTCTAGTCCTCGACTTTTCCGCAAGTAACCAAGCAAATCCCCGTAAGGTGCATATTCCAAAACCAACATCATTGGAGCTAGATATAAAGTTAAATATAGTCGGTAAATGGTGCTGATTTAAATATCTCATTTTAGCCATTTTCAAGACTCCATGCAATCTTAGTGTTAGTTGTAGCTATTTCCAAATTGCAATCTACTGGGCCAAATCAATTGCAATCCGGGCTCTTTTAAACAGGGAGCGCTTGCCATTTGGACGAAAAAAAAATAACGGTTATTCCGGGATCAATTCAAATGAAACGGATCATTCCGGTGGAATTTTTTTGAGAAAAATCCCTTCCCAGGTATTACCTTTTTCCCGATTTGACCGGAATTTCTTGGTGTCAGGCTCCTTACGGCAAAATATTTGTTTTCATCCAGGCCCCTGCAGCGCATATATCGAAACTATTGGGACCAAACGGTACGGCTCAATCAGATCTATTTCCTTTGTGAGGAACAGTGCAGTGCCATTTGTCCATAGCTCATCGTTTGTTTTATATTTTTATATATTTTTAACATTTACAAATGGACATATATTTTATATTTTAATTAATAATCACCAGATAAGTAATTGTACCTAAGTGTCCCCAATTAGTATACCCTGTATGCTAGCGACCTCGACACGTAAATAAAGTTCTTATCTCATCTCCTCTGATCTCATCTCATCTCATCTCATCTCCTCTCATCTCATCTCATCTCCTCTGATCTGATCTGATCTGATCTCATCTCCTCTGATCTGATCTGATCCGATCTCATCTCCTCTGATCTCATCTCATCTCCTCTCATCTCATCTCATCTCATCTGCTCTGATCTGATCTGATCTCATCTCCTCTGATCTGATCTGATCTGATCTCATCTCCTCTGATCTCATCTCATCTCATCTCCTCTGATCTCATCTCATCTCATCTCATCTCACCCCATCTCCTCTCATCTCATCTCATCTCATCTCATCTCCTCTCATCTCATCTCCTCTCATCTCATCTCATCTCCTCTGATCTCCTCTCATCTCATCTCATCTCATCTTATCTTACGTCCCAACAATAGCTGTTTGGCCGCTTTCAGAGCATAAAATCCCCGGCATTTTAGTATAAACGAATTCATACATATTGATTATATATACGCTGTGTTCGATTTTGTGGTCGCGTTTTCACTGGTGGTGACCTTTAGCACTCCTTAATGGTTGGTTTGTGTGATCTTGTGATATATAAGGGCTGCACCATTAGAAATGCGAAGGGTGGGGGGAGGGGATGGGGGAGGCAGAACTTTCTGGAAAGGTATGTTATTTTTTATCACAACCAGCAGGTTAGTTTCTTTGCTATGCGGGCATTTGTTTCTTAATTGTTTGTTTTGCAGGATACGTGTTTTTGTTTTTGGACTCCCCCCACCCCCTTCTTATTTCTAATGGTGCATACCTACTACTCTACTCTTAGCTACTCTAGCTAATTATACAATTCTCTTTGCCGTAAAATCTTGGGAGAGAGTTTTAATTGTTTTATACAGTTAATACAACATTATTGGACGAGGTTGAGCAACGTATGATTGGTAATGAGTCTGTCACGACGGGAACGACATTCAAACTCTGCTATATATAATCGAGTTCATCACCAGTTTCATATTTCTATAAGTGCGTTTTGTATTTGCCTAGCAAGAGCAAAATTTCAAACCCTTATCCGACAACACTGAAAATGGCTTGTTTCTACGAAGTATAGACACAACTGCGCATGAGCAACAACAACAACGTTTATTGTGCCCGAGAGATTTAAATCAATTAAATTACAGAGATTAAATATCAATAGATTAATTTAAGGGTACCAGCAAACTGAAATAACTAAAAGTTAAAAATGTCAGGGCAATGGGTATTAATTATTTACTGCAAAATCATTGTCATTCTCGTCCCCAGAGGCCGCGCTCCTTTTGGTCAGCACCAAGAATCTCGACTTCTGACCGCCTCCAAAACCGGAAGTCCGCGATTCACGGACTCATTGTCAAATCTGACAAATCTAATTGGAGAGAAAAGTACAGAACGAGTCTCGGTTTCGGTGCTGACCGAAAGGATCGTGGCCTCTGGGGACGAGAATGAATCGTTGTTAGTTGTCAAACATTGCACTTACAAGCAGTTATCTGCAGATCACGTGATAGGCGTTCGCCCAATGAAAGGTAGACAAATGCATCAAATGGTAGAGGGAACTATGATATGGTTATGGTTATGTCGTTGCATGCTGTCTATTCTTACCCGATGTTGACACACATGCCAGAAAGTTGACAATATTTGGATGTCGATCCCCACCAAGCGATTTTCCCAGCTCAATCTCCTGTACTAAAGATTCTTTCTCCGGGTCGCAGCTGTTATCTATGCACAAAATGATATATAGGTTGGAAGGAGGTGGGTTAAATACATAATGTGATGTTACTAAGGAAATTCAATAGCAAAAGTACCTGAAACTTTCGCGTTCTTCGCGATTGTAAAAAGCCACAAATTGACGTGCAATCTCAAGCCAGTACTCGTTTATATTACCTCATCACAATAAACTAGAAAAGCGCAAATTTATGTGGAACGATTCTTTTTTTACTATCTCGGGGAAGAAGAGTCTCATCCTTTTCGGTCAGGATTGTGGCGTTTTCTTTCCTTAAACTTCTGTCTGTTTCCGAAAAAGGTGACTAGGTTTCCAAACTGTTCAAAAACACTAAAATTTATTTATGCTAACTTTCGTTTAGGTGTTGAACACGCGCCAAATTAAAATGTACCGAAAATTTACTAGTTTAGTGTATTGCAGGGTGATGACTGAACTTGTTTGCATTGTGACTTAAGTAGCGTGGAACACTGTGATGTATGGTATATTGTTTTCTTTTTTTTTTTTCCTTTTTTGCACACCTTTTCCTTGCACTTTGTTGTTGTTTCATAGCAATAACAACTACTTTAATAAGGTAAAATAGTAAGAACTTACGTTTCAGCTTTTTAACAGCCACTGTTATATCTCCAGTATATCCTTTTAATCCAGAAGCCACAGCTTTCCACACTTCACCAAATGCACCACTCCCCAAGATGGTCTGCAGATCAATTTGTTTTCGAGAAACTTCCCATCGTGAAGCGGTTATCGAGAGATATCGCGTGTCTGACTCGCTAAGAAAGAGGGAGGGATGCTGTTTTAGTAGTCACACAGGCCAGGAAAAGCTTAGACAATAAAAGACAATAAAACTGCCACGTTTTCTTTATATCAGCAACTGAAGCAGTTTCCGCGTTGTTAATCCATTATCGAAAACCTCCTTAACACATTGGCCTTTCTGTTATTGAAAACAAAACGTTGTCGTTGACCCTCCTAAAAGTCGTTTCAGAAAATTTTAAGTGAAAGCGGATTCTACTGAGGTATCAAGTTTTTTGCTTAACCTGAGATCAATTCTCGACCTGGATAGGATTACATGAAGGTTGATGACATCAGTTGTTACCAGACGCTTGCAAAAGCTTACCTTTCAAGTGCGAAATTTTCTGCATTTCCACGAGTTGCATCGTTTCGTAAGGCTGGAAAACAAACATGTTACACTATTATCAATACCTTTACCTCTGTTATCAATACCCCGTTACCTCTATTATGGTTACTCGGTGTTTCACCTCACAGTAGCATATGACACTGTATGATTAGAATTAATTTCCTGTGACTTCGTTTGAGAAAAACAACGAGAGTTTATTGCAAAATATCACACAGACATACTATAAAGGAAATCCCAGTCGAATGTCAGTCTATATGTATCCGATATAAAAAGCCTTTATACCTGAAAGGCCCACATTAGGTTATATGCGTTGGTTCATTGCGCTTTGAGAAAAACCTCAACTTCACCAAGTGTTCTCTTAATTAAATAGCACACCCCTTTCCATCCTTGGGTGTGAGGTTTGGGGGGCTGGTTGTGGGGGTGCATATTTTGATGCAATTTTTTGTGTTGCGAATTGGAAGTGCAAAAAAATTAAAACGGTTCAACTTCTACGTTTAAAGTACGTTCCTAATTGTTTGTGTCTGGTTGATCGCCTCCAAGCCATACCTATGCGTACCACGTTTCATGTGGAAAAATGTCCTGTGGTCCCATGCGGTCACCGCAGCGCTACCTTAGCTCTAACATTTTGTTGCAGAGCGTAGGGCTGTAAAAATGGTTATTCGTGGAGCTTGGAAACCTTGTTTTAGGAAGTGCCCTGGTTCATGGCTTTCTCCTTCATGAAGCCAGGGGACCGTAGCTCCTTTAGACCTCGATTTTCGCCAAGAGGAAGCAGTTCAATTATTTGAGAACATATTATTAACTTAAACGCAGATACATATTTGACAATCCAGACATTAATCAGATGCGTGAAATTACAAACTTCGATGAGCTAAAAGTAGTTAACATACGATGTGTAATGTCAACGATTTGATTGCGCAATAGACCGTTTTATCTTCGTTTGTTTGTTGCCCGATTTCAGATCACGTGATGATACCCGTGAAACTTGCTTTCAAATTCAAACAAATCCACGCTGAAATGAATGAATAATTTCCAAATGGA
>OX393570.1:16648741-16686241 GCA_947652115.1 Blastomussa wellsi | reverse complement strand
CTGCAAGACTTTCAATTTTCGATTAAAACCTCATGACTACGAAACTCGTACAACTTCCACTTCTACAATTTCAGTGGACTAGTGTATTCCTCCTTCTTTCCGTTTTCGAATAATCGTCATTTTTTCAAAGAAAGTGCTGATGATTTGTCTCCTCTGACTTCATCCTATTGTTAAAATAGAACAAATGCACGTGTCAAAAATCTGAGACACGGTTTTTAGTGGAACATGTCAAGAAGCAAATGCGATGTTTATCGTTCTCCTCAGCTCATTCTTAGCGGGACTGGAGTTGAATTTACACAGTCATATGCTTTCGTAAAAAAAATGTCTCAATTACGCTATTTCTTAGGATTTTGAGGTTTTAAAGGAATTAGCCATAATCTGGAACTAGTAAGCTTTCAGAAAATGCGTGGTTTGTAGGGGTTTGTACGAAAAACGAAAGCGCTAGAGCGATACGCGCGCGGACGGTCCAGAAGGGTGGCTGATACCTTAATTAAATTTTAGCTTTCATTAAATGTATATTTGTCTTTTGGCTTGTGACTTTTGGCTCTAAAACTAAGCTGTGGTTATATGGCAAAAATTATTTCTGGTATGCCCCCTTTATGAGAGAGTAAGCGTAATTTCTCCTTGATGAGCTTGCAGATGTTGCTGTCAGAACTCGAAAGGCCCTGTAAGTATACTAGTTTTACGGATCGATGTGAGTTTCTCTCGCACGTTACTTTGTTTCAGGCGTTTAGGTAATGCGTAAGCATTAAAAAAGAAGAGCGGAGAGTGAATTAAAAGTTTATTTGCTACGAAACGGACCGATCTCCATTTTAGCAATCGTTCTTTACGGAACACTGCATCTACGTCTTTAGGCCAATTTGGCAGTTAATGTCAACATATGAACGTTGTTGATATTTATGAAATATATGATATGGCAGATTGCAGCACCAGCGTGAGATCTATCGTTTAGTCAGGCATAGTCCGAATTCATTGCCAAACAACTCACTTAAAAAAAAGATTTCTCACAAGTGAAATATCCCTCTGCTAAGAGAAAAGAGACTTCGAAGTTCCCCCCGCCCCCGTTCCGACCTCTCCCTTAAACATGGCCTTTGGTGTCTTATTTTCCCTTTATTACGCTATTTCCAAAGTAACCCATCGCCTGGAAAAGGGTAGTGTACAATGCTAATTTGGGATAGAGACCAAGAATAATGGCAATCATATTCTTTTTTAATTCTACTAAATTTATGAGCTCAACGCCCAAAGAAATTACCCGTAAGTAACATCAACTCTTTACCCATACCAGTATTACCACAAACGCCATTATCGATGACGGGTCCATTCACGAGGCAGCATTGATAGCCGCCATTTCCGTCAGGTTGACAAATTTCTTTATTTGAATCGCAGGAATTGCCTAAACAGTCGGTTGATCCTGGTTCTATAACATAAAAAAGAGAAATTACGTTGTTTTGTTATCGAACTGTGCTTTGCAGAGTACAAATAACGCCCAAAACGAATACCAATATCACGCGGTATTTGTACTCCAGAGAACTGGTCAGAAATTCGCACGAACGGACATAACAGTCTGGCGTGTTGGATAATAAATCTCTTATTAGTCGTTTTTGTTGTGTAGTATATTTTGTTTCGCCCTACGGGCTCGTCAAAATACGGCACAACTCGTAAACTACACAACAAAATGTGCAATAAGATATATGTATTTAATGGAGAATGTGTTATTATTTAATGGGATATTCGATAGGGTTATCGATAATATAAAATAAAAAAAAGTGACAATGATATAGGTGGATCACTCGACCAAAATGTTTTTCGAAAAAAGTTAGATCATGACTGACAGGCGGAGCTTGTTACTTTGGTTTTATCGACCTACTGTTCTGCCCATATAGACTGGTATTAAGACGCGTAAAGCCAAAAGGCGTCAATAATCTCCCAGAAAGGGTGTGCTCTCAAACACTTAGCAAGCATAAAACCCATTCGGTCTGGGGTGGTTAGAGAAAGGGGTGTAAATGAAAATTTTCGCTCCTCAGTATGTACTCTCGAGATGACTAACATGCAACAAGAAAGAGATTATCAATTATTTGCATAAATGATAAGTGATGTTACCATAAATCTGGTCAAATTCTATGTGAGAGATATTAATTAGCTCAACAATAACTAGCGATTTCTCGCCTGTGATGATTTTCTTAACCAACATTGTGTGACTGTTTTTCTGGTAAATCTGAGAATTTAAAGATATATAAACCCAGCAATACAGCATTTACGTAAAAGGAAATAATAAGTTTGTGCATTGAGAATAAGATCATGAGAATTTCCTCATGTTCATTGGGAAGGATTTTAAAATTGATTTATGGTCACTCCGGTCACTGTAACTGTTCAAAAATACGTTATTGTAACCTTAAATTAAAATAAATTTTAAACAGCCAAATGTCAGCCAAATGCCAGTTGGTATTTTTAAGTTTCTTATGTTTAATTGAAATGTTTATTTAGTTTCAGTTTGAGTTGCATTTCCCATGAACTAAATACTTTAAAAAAAAAAAAATTGATGCGCCTTTTCATCAATAAAGAATCGTTGTCATGGTAAAAAGGTACTTACCAGAAACTGATACATTAAAAGTCAAATTTCGCTTTATTGCGGTGTTTTCAAACACCTGTAATGTCTCGCAGCTGTAGATTCCTTTATCATCAGTTGTAGTATTTTGTATAATGAGGCTGTTGCTTTTAATTTTGATGAATGCACCGCCATGTAAGCGCGCTCCATTTTTCCACCATCTTGGCAAAACCATTGGCTTTGGCACTCCATAAGTATTACAGGCAATCATTTCTTTTCTTCCCCTTTTTATAACTCTTACTCGTCTCGTCGTAGACGGAGCTGAAAATGTATATACTTAGTTGAATTTCTGCGTTATTCCAACACTGAAACACTTCGTGCACTATTGCACTCTACCAGCAATACAATTATATTCACCTATTATTTTACAATTTTTACACTCCTTACAATAATATTGCTTGCATTATCTGTTGTGCTAATTGCTTACAAATTGCAGTTACTTGTATAATAAATCCATATCACTTTTAAATTAAAATGCGCATAAATTACCATCCACAAAGTTAGCTAATAGACCATTTCCGAGTTCGCTTGAGCCTCTATTTCAAGGCGAGTCTGAGTGCAAAGTCTTTGTAATGAAAATGAGTTTTCATTCATATGGAAAGCAAAACTAATTACCATCACAAAGCTTTCGCACTTAGACTCGCTTTGAAATAGAGGCTCAAGGGAACTCGGAAATGGCCTATTGCTTACATTAATTTAATACTTTTAAGTGAAATTTCCCAATTCTGTTGATTAAATTTGAGACTATCTCATCTCCGGGCCTAGCAATCAGATATTCAATTCATTCAACGTATTTTACTCCTATATCGTCAGTCAGATGTCATCAATGTCAAGATGATATACGCCTAGCCAGACCGGTACGATTAGGCATCTCTTTTTATTTAGTTTTCCCTAAATTTTCAGGAATTTCCTGAACTGGCAGAATAGTTCGGATAAAGGTGGAGTTCCCTTCATGAATGTGACTTATCCATGTTAAGCATCCAAACTAGTAATTAGGCATTGACATATCGTTGAATTTTATTATAAGCAATGTTATTTCATTACTTTTATTATTATTGTATTATTATCGCCAAGCGTATCTCTTGAACGTATCGCTAATTTCTTGCTGTGATTTTCCAATCCGTACTGAGATTAACAGCGTACATGAATGTTTTGAGTTTGCCAATACGGGTCGTTTCAGTTTAGGATTGGTCGATGAGCTTAAAACTCGGTTTGGAGAGCCATCGAGGTAGGTTCGTCTTCGCTTTATTATTCTCTTGAAAAGATGTCTGATGTTAATAATGAAGAGAAATTAAAGGTACGTTTTTCCGTGATTTTTATGCATTTTGGCTGGTAAACATATGCCTTCGTGTGAGACTCGCATAATCATTGCAGTTGAAAATTGCGAAATACGGACTGTAATTCATATTTAATAATGACCTACCTTGAACGTAAATTATCAACAAGCCATAATATCTTGTCCCATTACAGAAGTACACACCCGCATTGTCAAGAGTCCCGCTTAAAATTACCAGCTTCGGTTTCTTGGCGTTTACCAATACTAGTCTTCGGTGCTTTGAACTGTTTGTGATGATGTCACCGTTGACGTCATACCATTGTGGTGTATCAGTACTGAGGTTGCAAGTGTAGTTTAAATGTTTCCCTAGTTGGGCAAGCACAACTTTTCGAAACTGGCGAATAAGGCCATGTTCTGCGAAAGGAAATTTAACAAAAAAAGTACCTGCTGTTTGATTCGAAGTCTAGCAGTAACCATTAAGCCACCGCGCCATCATCACAAAAAATCTTAAAAGCAACAGCAATTATGCAATAATGCATCCTCGGGTAGAAAGTCGCCCAACTGAAGACGCTGTTAATTATTCTAGAATAGTTCAATTATTGTTATTGTTATCGTAATCGTTGTTGTTTTTGTGGTTATTGCTATTGTCGTTTTCGTTTTTGTTGTTATTATTATTGTTGTTGTTACTGTTATTGTTATTGTTGTTGTTGTTGTTATTGTTGCTGTTGTTGTTACTGTTACTGTTACTGTTATTGTTGTTGTTGTTGTTGTTATTGTTGTTGTTGTTGTTACTGTTGTTGTTGTTGTTGTGTTTGTTGTTGTTGTTGTTGTTACTGTTGTTGTTGTTATTGTTGCTGTTGTTGTTATTGTTGTTGTTGTTGTTATTGTTGCTGTTGTTACTGTTACTGTTACTGTTATTGTTGTTGTTGTTGTTGTTGTTGTTATTGTTGCTGTTGTTGTTATTGTTGTTGTTGTTGTTATTGTTGTTGCTGTTGTTGTTACTGTTACTGTTACTGTTATTGTTGTTGTTGTTGTTATTGTTATGGAGGGTTAAACGTGGCAGTCGCCTTACTGCGGTTTTCAATAACATGCGAACTCTAAAGTTCAAAACATAACCAACGATTGCGTTTTTCGCTACCGTCAATCATAATTACGGTAAAAGCTTATGAACCTTGAAAGTCAGAAACAAACAAAATGGATCGAAGTCTACGAATCACAACTGACAGACATGACCTTTTGACCCTGTTGAAGTGTACCTCTGCATCCTGAGAGGTCCGCTTGATGATTGACGGCAACGAAAAACGTAACCGTCGACATGAGCAGAGTTCGCGTGTTATTTAAAGGCGCTATAAATGTCTGACCGAAATGCCCCTTTCCCCAAAGGTTTGCCAAAAAGAATTACTAAACTCACTTGGATCACAAGTGACGCTTGCTAGAGTTTCCGCATTTGCTTGGCATTCAGTTGTGTAGTTCAGAGAACAGTAGTTCAATGACGCCTCGTTACCAGAACAGTTGATTGTTGACATACATGTATTTTTGACAGAGGGTACACTGCTATTTGTTGAGAAGGGAGACACAGCTTCCTTAAAACCTAGCTCACGGCAAACTACTTGTGCGGCTTTCATATTCCATGTTTGGGGAGATATTGTGTTAAAAGATCCGTTGTACGCAAACTGAACAATTCCAGTGTGATTACCAGTAAGTGAGACAGAAACTAAGAATAAAATGTTAAAGAAAATTTAGTAAAACAGTTTATTTATCAATTGATCAGTTTAAAGGGAAATGTGGCATTGAAAACGTTTAAATAGTGGGCTTAAGTTATATATGAGAATGATTCTCAAATTATAAGTAAATTCTAATATGGTTCCACCAATTTGCTTCATCATCATCATCGTCGTCGTCGTCGTCGTCGTTATCATCATCATCGTCGTCATCGTCATCATCTTTTTCTTTTCCCTAACTGGCTGGAAAGCAGGGGTGTTGTCAAAATTTATCAATACACAATTTTTGTGTACGTACTTAAGCAATAGACCACATGTTAGAATACGAGAAGAATTTGTAAACCACAAGCCGCAGGCGAGTGATTTACAAATTCTTTGAGTGTTCTACCAACATCCCAAGTGGTTTATCAACCTATAAACCTTAGTACCTTGTGGTCTATTGCTTTTATATAATAATTCAGAAAATGTGCGATTTTTCCATGAGTTTACTGGCACAATAAACCATAGCTGATTGACCAATCATAGCAAGCGCTTTGATTTGGTTATTAAATAAAGTTTACTAGAAAACTAATATCATAAGTATACTACTCATAAATCACCGGGTGGATTCTTCCACCAATATCACAGAAATATTATATAAATTTAAGTTCTCATCTCTTTTTAGCTTATTGGTACCTTTACAAACCGCAACAGCTTCGTTCAAGTTATTACAGCTCGTCGATATCGCTTTATCGAAAGTATCACACGTCTTGTTATTTTCCGGACAAGATTTGCTGTCAATACTTTTAATACCCTCAAGAGCAGCTTCGGCTGAACTAAAACCTTGAATACGACACACTTCATGGGCCAAGTTAATGTCCCATCCTGGGTGGCAAAAAGGCTTCCAGTTCTTGGTCGTGTTCACATAAAGCTTGACTTTGGCCCAGAAATTGGTAAAATGTAAAATGCGTATCTTGTGAGCTGCAATAGCAGAAAGAGGAGGGATTAAAGGTCGAAATTACTTAACGTCCAATCGTTTTTATCATTACCTTGACACTTCAGTCAAAGGGGGCTCTATCAAGAGTAAAACTTCAAAAATCATGTTGCAAGACGTATTTCCAGTTGTGCCAAAAGAATACTATGCCTGTCAGCTGAACCTAGAAAGGAATGATATCATAGTGGTACTAACAGGAGAGTTAGATCACAATTAGAAAAGTCAGGCTGACTTTTTTCCTCCTTCCCCCTTCCCCCCGCCTTTGTTGAACCATTTCTACATGATATCTAACTTTTGGTGTTTTAGGCTCATTTCGTGTGTGAGAGAAAGAAATATGTCTCAAGATGAATTTTTGAGCAGTTTTACTAAAAAAAAATGGAAAAAATACCCGCGGCAGTGCGCCTTGAACGAAAACTACGCATTTGGGCAAAACCAGCAACTCAACGACATGCGACGACTATCAAAGCATTTTTGATTAAAGGCAGTTCTGTCCTTAAGTATGAGTCCCAATTTCAAAACGGGATGACTTAGTAACGAGGCTCAGCATTAAATGAAGGAATAAAGGATTCCTCACCCCGTTGGGGTTGGGGTACTCTCTAAAATGCGCTATTTGGGTATGTGCCTTGAGATATATAGGGTATGGCTTTTGACGTTCTCGGTCCTTAAATAGGGTATCTTTTAGCCCCTTTTGGCATTGTTCCTGGTTTGATCCATAGATAGGATGTCTAAATTGTATCGAAACGGCACGCAAAACGACAAAGAAACGGTCTGTTTAAACTGAACAATCGGTAAAGTATAGGGTTACAGGAATGAAATATGGTTGATCCGTTAATTCCTTTCTTACTTTTCGTTTTTTCCTTGTCATTTCTGGTATCAAATTCCGTTGTCTTTACCTTAAATAGGGCCCGGGTAAACCTTCACAGCACACATCTATTCAAATTTAAGACAGTGCGCCCCCCCCCCCCCCCCGATAATAGCAAGACTAAGAAATACCTACTGACCCGTACACTGCTGACTTATTGAACACTGTCGAATGTCCAATGTGCTGCCATCGCAATGATGTAAGCATCGTCTCATTTGAATCGTAGCATTGCATCGGCCAGAACACTTTGTCCAATTTGTCCACTGCGCTGGAGTTACTGCAATAAATAAAAGTTTGAATATACACTGATGAATTTCCTCCAACACAACCTGGCGCCAGCTGTGAAATAGTTCTTTTAACTGTTTTAAGTATGAAGTAAAATGTATCAAACACGAGATATATTTAACAATTAGACTACGAGCCCGAGTTCTCTGTGAGCGAATAGTCAACGAGGCGCAGCCGAGTTGACTATCGCTCATAGAAAACGAGGGCGAGTAGTCTAATTGTTTTAGTAGAAACGGATTACATTGCAAACTTTACTATTTTATGTAATTTTAAGCCAGAAATTAAGAAAAATATTGCTTCCGAAGAGCAACGCGCGCGCGATCGTTTTCTATTGGCGAATAGAAAACAGTGGGAGAACCAATCAGATTTACGGATTTCCAATAGAACACAGCTTGGTTTCTACTAGTGTTTCATCGCATTTCCAAACACCGAGAAGGGCGTTGAAAATACGAGGCGTAACAGAGTATTTTTGACGAATTTTTGGCCGGAAATGTGGTGATGAAGCACTTTGACGAGAGATTAATGCATCTTATCGATCGATAAAACTACGGAGAAAACGAAGAAAAAAATCGTAAAAAATTGAAGCTAATCAAGGTCAGATTTACACCCTTAACCGCTTTTTGTTCTAATTGTCGTTTGCCGGGGAACGATGACTTTACATGCAGACTGTGAACGAACAATGGACGTTTTTAAGTTGATTACACATTCTCATGTCTCATGCTACCATCTGAATTAATGCATTCCTTTGGCACCTCTTCACATACCATTTTTGACAGAAAGGTACCCCGTTCATATGCCTTTGTTATGTTTTCAGTTATTGACTTGAATAATGAATCGATTTCTCGGTTGAACTGTTCGAGATAAATTGAAAGCCTTTAAAGTATGTTAATGCAGCCTTCACGGCCATGTTGTATAGTCGTGAAATCTGTGCAATCTGTGAAATCTGTGCAATACCTTTTGTATACACTCGAACCTCTCCAATACGCACACCGCAGAGGTCGCAGAGATATGTCTGTTTTAGAGATGTTACTATTTATATAAGATGACGTTACTTTTAAGACTATATTGACACTTTGAACTGTTCAGTAATTATAATCAGGCCGACACTTCTGTGTCCTAGTTTTATAAAGAGGTTACGTTTATACGTGTTTTCTTTCTGACGCCGAGATTTACCGTATTAGCTAGTGTCCGTAATATAGAGGAGAATGTATACATATTTTGTTGGGACATAAGAAAATGTCCGTACTAGAGAGGTGCCCGTAAGGAGAGGTTAAACTGTGCCTAGCTAGAGACCGAAAAGGTATCGTGAAACCGGTCATTATTACCTTTTTGTAACGGCGTTTCACAAAAGTGCCCGGTGAATTTGTCGGGGCAATGACAGAGATACGTGCCAATTTCGTCGACAAGACAAGTTCCTCCATTTTGGCAAGAACAATGTTGGATGGAACCTATAAATGTTAACATGTTGCAAAAGGCCTTCCGTTATTTTAGCTGCTGGGAAAATTGTATCTGTTCCACCCTCCCAGATGAAACATGCGCGAAGTTTAATTTTTCCAGGAAGGCCAAACCAACTAGTACAAGGCCTCATTACGACCACGTCGGGTAATTCAAACAACATTGCGCAGTTCCAAAGGGTACTTGTTGAAAATATTTAGACGGAGTTTACAGACGGATCTTAAATAGTATTTGTGGCTGTATTATTGAAACATCTAGAAGGAGTAATTTTAAAGAATCGTTGTGTATTCCTTTGAGGTGCAGGATTCTTCTAAGCTCATAATGGTGTGACTTTGAAAGCTGTCGCCTGTCGGACTTTATAATAAAGAGAAACTTGCTTGAAAAAATAAAATCTAAATGAAAAAGGAATGGAACACTCTAAAAAATGAAATAAGGTGAATAAAAAGAATTTATTGACAGTCCCCGTACAAAACTTGTAACTCTAGATCTGCTTTGGTCCTTTTTCGTTTATCGAAATTAATCTTTGAATTAATAATACAGGTTTTAATTGTAATATGCCAAAAGACTGCTTGATGAACCTGTACGGGTGACATCTAATGTTGTGAGGACAGCTCTCGAAGCCCTTTTCAAAGGTTTTTATTAACAAAACTGAGCTGTAGATCTCACAGGGTATAGGTATATATGTATACGTAGACATACAATACTGCGACAAAATAAACTTTCCGATGTACAGCACATTAGATCTCGTTTTACGATAAAATGCTATTCGTGGGATGTATTTAATATAACGTAAAATTAAGAAAAAAATGTTATTTAATCATATATACCTGCTGTAGTCGATGCGTGTTCCTGAAAATCTCCCGAAGAAAATCTAGCTACAAATATCCATATTTGCCAAATAAGAGGCCAACGCATTTTTAATTTGGTGACTTCAACGAAATCGAAGTGTTTTTGATCAATCAATCTTTAGGCCATTTTTTTTCCTAAATTAAATATTATGCAATTAGTAGGAACTCAGCTGTGTTCTATTGGAAATCCTTGAGTGTGATTGTTTCTCCCGCTGTTTTGCATTCGCCGATAGAAAACGATCGCACGCGCGTTGCTCTCTGAAAGTAAGCTATTTCTTGATTTTTGGCTTAAAAATAATTATACAAAATTTGTAGCTTTCGGAATGCAATCCGTTCAAGTTTCTACTAAAGCAATTAAACTACTCGGTCTTGTCTTTTTTTATGAGCGATTTGCTAACACAAAACGCACTGGCTCGTAGTCTAAAAGTTAAATAGAGCTCACTTCATTGTCAGACTGGCTGAACTTATGGATAATAAGTTCTAATGCAAATAGCACAGATAATGTAGTTCGTGGTGCTGTTGTGAAAAGTAAACAGTTAGAGTAGTCTTAATGAATTATTTGAGAATCATTGTGTATCCTTTTCAGCTCGCGTTGGTTCTTCTTCAACAGATGTAATTTCCTTTTCAATATGTAATGAAATATTTTTACAGCAAATGGAATTCCTTGCACCCTTCAATTTTCGTTATCTGTACCTTGACTATTGTTTGAATGTAGAATTCTTTAAAGGAGTGTTGAAGAAAAAAATAAAAAATAACCTGAGAAATTGATTTTTTTAAGGTACCAGTATACCTCCATTTCGGTCAAAAAGGTAAATTGCCCTATTTCGGATGCCCTGTTGGGAAATTTTACGTTGTTTCTTTTGCAAAAAATTCGAAAAGAAAAAGCTACTTTTGTTACCAGGATAGAAATAAAAAAAATTAACTGCAAATTACCGCCAGCTGAGCATCGACAAGTTCCTGTCATCGCTTACTGTCAATTTTCCTCCTCACGTGAGCGTCTCATTTAATTTCACAACAAAACTTGTTTCACTGATATGATCGCGCTTTAGTTCTCCTGTTCTCTTTCAGTATTTTCAGTAGGTTCTTGCGTCCTCACGGAAACTGAAAGTCATGGCCGCGCCCGTTTAATTTCCCGCCTCGATCGTGGTTCCACACACTACCCGCCGAGACTAGCTCTGCTATTTGTGGGTAGCGTGTCATTATGTAAAGTAAAATGTTCTGCTTAATAAAACTGAACTGAACTGAGCATCAAGTCTTTTTGAACATGCATGTAAATTAGTTTGTGACATCAACCCAGGAATAGACCCACGCCCCTTCTGACTCGGTCGTGCAACAAATGATACTCAGTTTTTCCTAACTTTTGAATGCTGCAAAAAAGTCAGCATTTGATACATTGGAGAAAGGAAATGTGTAATGCGTTTCGAACTAGTGCAAAGGTTTATTTTAGCGAAAAATAATTTCTAAGGTTAGGTGCAAAGATATTGACATTTTTCTATTATGCAAATTACAGTGAATAAGCCATATCTCTAAAACTATTGATGCAGTGTTCTTGAAACTTGACACCACAAATGTGTTTCAAAAAAGAAACAAAATGGCACCCGTAGTACTGTTGCCATGAGACAGTTTTGCCGGTGGTACTGTCTAGATAAAAGTTGATTTTTTCATAAACCAAGAACCATCAACCGCCAGGGAACTAAGTCTGTTCCAAGAAGAACCTTTGTCTCACTTTAGAGGTTGCAAATGGATATGTTTGTTTTTTTTTTTACAGAGAGGGACTGAAACTGAAAGAGTTGCTATGGCAACAATCTAATGGTGTCACTTTGCTTATTTTGTGATGTACATTTGTGGTGCCAAGTTTCAAGACACTGCATCAATAGTTTTAGAGATATTGTTTATTCAGTAGTTTATCATCTTTTTGTTCAAATCTTTGACGTCTTCACTGATCTAATTTGCATAATAGAAAAATGTCAATATCTCTACAACGGATGAAGATACTTCTAAAAGAAAAACTTCATTCTTCTGTATTACGAAAGGCCTTTCGCAGAAAATATTTTTCATGTCATATACACTTTAAATACACTTAAATACACAAAAAAATGCAAGGCTATGTGACTGAAAAAAAAATCGTGCAAAGAAGTGCAGGAAAAAATCCTGCAGAGTGAATTGCACTGTCGCGCTGGCAACCTGTACCCGACTGAAGGAACATTGGGCAACTACTTTAGATCACTTTACACAACAGTTTTCTTGATCCTGGTTGAGTCCCTCCATTTCACGACAAGCTTTACTCTGGAAAATGGTTACCGAAAGTGTTAATGCTTTGCTGTCAGCACTGATGTTATGTGGATCATTTTTCATTATAATTTAGCGGCGAGATGTGTGTGGCAGTAAGACTGGGTTATGAGTGAGGTTTACCTGATTTTGGGTAAAGGGAAGAAGAAGTGCTCTTCTCAGATTATATATGGCTGTATAACCTTTCCAGGGATCAAGGGATATAAGGCTATGTAACTACATGCGTTTATCTGAGAATGGTAAGTTGAAGTGATTGAATTCACATTGTTCATGGAATCGGTCTACGAAGTAAACGACTTTTTTCCTTCAGCAGTACTACCGTTTATTGAAGATGGAAGTTTATAATTGTACACGGTGAATTAGTTCTTAGTTATTATTGATTAAATACTGAAAGTAAGAGATGACCATCACAGTGAATTTCCAATTTGAGGAACTGGAATAAAGAAACCTGAAAAATCAGGGCTTCAATGGGATTCGAACACGTGACCTCCGCAAATACCGTTGCGATGCTCTACCGACTGAGCTAGGAAGCCACGCACTGGGAGCAGGGTCAATTTATTGAGTTCATATTTTCGCTACAGCGAATGCGAACTTAATAAATTGACCTCGCTACCAATGTGTCTTCATAGCTAAGTTGGTAGGGCATCTCATCGCGATTGTTAATTTGTTTCTGTTTAGTTTAGTTATTGCACACTAATTGTTAGGTATTGTTTGACGGATGAAATGAAATCACTCTAAGCCCGCGCGCAAAGTATTAAATATCTTTATTAAAGGGATAGTTGCCTGGAAAAAATTCGTGCAGAGGGTTTTACTTGAAAAAAAAAAAGCCTGCGTAAGCATTTGAGCGAAAAAAAAAATTCCTGCAAACCGAAAATCCCCCACCCCCTATCACCTTTCTAATGGTCCGTCCCTAATTAGACGACATTAACAGTTGCTGAGGGTAACGTACACGTAGGGCCTACCCGTGAAGCCTACCCGTGGGACCTACCCGTGAAGCCTACCTGTGGGCCCTACCCATGGGGCCTACCTGTGGGACCTACCCGTGAGACCCACCCGTGGCAGCCGAGACCAACGCTGAAAGGAAGTTTACCTGTAACGGTCGTAGGTACAGCTACACCTCCAGAAGCTGTGACAAATAAGATGGAATATATTTGTTAAACCAAGCCTCAATTCACTCCTATATCAATTATAACACTTTGTTATCTGTTACAGAATATTTGTTCTGTTAGAGATATATTTTCGCATAAGGCCACTCAAATGCAATGTGCCAAAAGAACAGCTATCCTATTACTAAATCCACGAATAGTGGATCATTAGTTAAATTTCGCAAAATATTCATTTGGTGCGTATCCTTATTACTTTTCATTGGTTATATTTATAACGTCAATGTGGCAACAGCCAGGCATTCTGACTGCTCAAGAAACTCGGCTTATGACGCAATAATCACCTCTGGAGAGCATTTTCTCGTGGACAGTTACTAAATGAAAGTATATGATAAAGTCTGCATTCGGGCCTGGTGGCCCATCAGGCCGGAGCTCATCCAATTCGTGAAGGGCATCACTTTAAAAATATGCTTTAAAGTTTCAATATAAAGCATTGAAATTTTTTAAAAATTATTGCCTAGGTCTTTAGAACAAAAATATTTTCAAGGCATTTAATAATCTTGCCATAACTTCGTGACAATAACAGTATTATCAAAAATTTTAAGCTCACGATACAACTTTTCAATAATCGTAAACAAAGCGGTTTCTTAGATCCCGCTGTCATTTAAAGAGACCAAAATTTATTATTTCATCTTCATGCCGGAATAAATCATCTTTTGACGATAAATGCAATTGATGAGTAAATTGATCTGCAATTGATATATTGGACAGCTAACGAGGCCATTTGTTATAATTCAGAAGGGAATGTGTTGGCTGTCTACAAATTAAACAGCAAGTAAACGCTTTTACGACACTGTTTTTAGCTGCTGGGAAAATTATATCTGTTCCGCCCTCCCAGATGAAACACGTGCACGAAGTTTAATTTTCCCAGAAAGGCCAAACCAACTAGGTCTCATTATACGACCCCGTCGGGTATTTGTGGCTGCATTATTGAAACATCTATAGGAAGAGTAATTTTAAAGAACCGTTTTGAGTTCCTTTGAGGTGCAGGATTCTTCTAAGCTCAAATGGTGTCACTTTGAAAGCTGTCGCCTGTATTATTGAAACTTATACTTTTGTTATTCCGGTTGTTCGTGGATGTTGCGTATAAAACAAAAACAATAAAAAAAAATAACAGCAAGTATTAGTAGACCATCTGTCTCTTCTTTTTTAAAAAACTTCTGTTATTAACAATTCATAACTGTTATTTTATTTATAACTGCAACAGCCAACAGCGAAAGAAATTTACTACTAGAGAATAATATATAATCATATATAATCACTATCATGCAGTCTTAGATAATGATATTGAATAATAATTACGTCATTACAAAATGCCTCAATTTGATTGGCTGATAATGGGGATGGCCATCAATGTTTTTTTTATAATGGTGGCATTTCTTGGAAGAAACATAAAATATATGGAACCCTTCTATAACATGCAAAAGTTCATAGTCTAAAATTACTCTTTGTGTTTTAGGGCAGTAAGTTGGATGCAACTTGAAGACGTTTTTCTGATAGAGTAAGAAAACCCTAGTTGTCAATTCACTATTTTTATTAATTAATTTATTTTTTTATTGTAATTTGCCACAAAATAAAATGCAAAGTAACATCTGGACTTTATGATAAAGAGAAACGTGCTTGAACAAATAAGATCAAAATGAAAAAAGGAACGGAACACTCTAAAATATGAAATATGTAATATGAAGTATGTAACTCTGGAACTGCTTTTGTCTTTTTTCGTCTATCGAAATTGATCTTTGAATTATAATTAATAATACAGCTTTTATTGCAATGTGCCAAAAGACTGTTTGATGAACCTGTACGGCTGACATCTAATGTTCTGAGGACAGCTCTCGAAGCCCTTTTCAAATTTTTATTAATAAAACTGAGCTTTAGATCTCGCAGGGTATAGGTATGCCTAGGTAGAAGACGTACAAAACTGTGACAAAATAAACTTTCCGATGTATAGCACATGAGAACTCGTTTTACGATAAAATGTTTAAAGCTATACATGGGATGTATTTAATATAACGTAAAATTAAGAAAAAAGTGTTATTTAATCATACATACCTGCTGTAGTCGACGCGTGTTCCTGAAAATCTCCCGAGGAAAATCTAACTGCAATAATCCATATTTGCCAAATAAGAGGGCAACGCATTTTTGGTGACTTCAACGAGATCGAAGCGTTTTCATCAAGCAATCTTTAGGCCACTTTTTTCCTATATTAAATATACACATTAAATATATACAATTACTAGAAACTCAGCTGTGTTCTATTGCAAATCCTTGAATCTGATTGGTTCTCCCACTGCTTTCTTTTCGCCGATTGAGAACGATCGCACGCGCGTTGCTCTCTGAAGGGAAGATTTTTCTTGATTTTTGGCTAAAATATATAAAATGGCAGCTTTTGGAATGCAATCCTTTAGAGTTTCTACTAAAGAAACTTGTTTATTATGAGCGATTCGCTAACAGAAAACTCAGGTTCGAGGTCTAAAAGTTAAATAGAGCTCACTTCATTGTCAGAGTGGCTGAACTTATGGATAATTAATAAGTTCTAATGCAAATAGCACAGATAATAATGTAGTTCGTGGTGCTGTTGTGAAAACTAAACAGTTAGAGTAGTCTTAATGAATGATTTGAAAATCATTGTGTAATACTTTCAGCTCGTGTTGGTTCTTCTTCAACACATTCATTCAATTTCTTTTTAAATCTACAATGAAACATTTTTAGAGCAAATTAAATTTCTTTCCCACTTCAATTTTCCTTATCTGCACCTTGTCTTTTGTTTAATGTAGATTTCTTTAAAGCACCTGTTAAAAACAACAAAACAAAACTGGAAAAAAATAAAAATAAAAAACGACCTGAATCGAAAATTTGTGTACGTTGAATGACAGTGTTTGCAGGTGGATGTTTCCGCTTTTGCTTTCTTTTGTTATTTATTAGAATAATGAAAGAGCATTTATGGTAAACCAGCACTCTCGTACCAATGTTTATTTTAAGCACCCGCATGCAACGAAATATTACGCTTATTGTTTGGCAGGGACAATAATCTCAGAATGTCCGGCGATTAGGTGGGGGAGGGGGCCAGGTCGATTCTTTCAGATTTGCACAGACCTAATGGGTATCATCTTTTATCCGTTTTGCTTAAAAAAAATTCGGCTGGCCTTGTGGTATTTCTAATAATGCAAGATTGCCATTTCAGTTATAAAACCTTCTATTGGTCCCGCGTAAAATAAAAAAAAAAAAGAAAAAGAAAGAGCGACCTAACAAGACGCACTTCTTCACCGCAGCCTTGAATGTCTACCATCACAGACACACCACTGATGTGACTGGCTTCAATTTTTTTCGAAAATGGATATGAGAACGTACAACACTTTCTTAAAAGGAAACTCGCTTTTCCGATTCTCTAAGCTGCAAAAAAAAAACGATTCACGCTAGCTCGTGACAAAAATAAGAAAAATAAGACCGGCAAGCCAAAAGAAAAGAACAATAGTCAAGCGTTTGGCGCCAAGTACTCTTTGGTTCGATTGGAGTAATCGCGCGTTCTATACCTTTTCGCCTCCAAACGGAGGCATAAGGCGATAGACTTACGCCATCGCGTAAGAAAGTACTCGGTAATGAAACTTGCAAACAAATATGTGTATATCTGCCGGCACCGCGCTGCCTGACGTAACGATTTCTCGAGCTTGTCACCCTCATGACGTCAGCAAAGGAGGTCATGAGGACATAATTTCAGCCCAACTGTGCAAAATTACGCAAGGTGCTTATAGCCAAATTTGGTAGCGAAGTTACGTAGGCGGACATTGAGGTACCTCTGAGGACATGGCGGAAAAACGCTGAAGCACCTTTTTTCATAATTTTTTTACGTTGAACTTGCCATTTCACATCAGAATTGACAGGGTTACATTTGTGTTAACATGGGTCAAAACGTAGTACATAAATTTGAATGTTCATCTTTACAAAACTTACTCAGGGATATTTGGGGCCTTAAATAGGGTATGAAATTCCGTGCTCTTTAGCCTTAAATAGGCCCGGGAATGGGGTCACGGATGAAGAACCTTCGCGGCATGCGCGCCACACCTATCCGAAATTGATGGTAGTACCCCTCCCCCCGAGGGGTACTAAATTAGAAATGAGGTGAGAATGCTACAGCCTAATTTGCATTGGCTCGTCAATCCTTTAATTTTTTTTTTCCTCAAGCGTATGGTGACAAACAGATATTTGGCTGACCTTTTTAGTGTGTTTTCATATTTACTTCACTTTTGTCCGAAATAATTTGTTCATATAGTATATCCCCGAAACAAGTTTGCGTGACTGCCATATGACTTTACTCCCGAAGTGCATTGTTGTTGCATGTAATTAACATCCGGGGTTGACATCACCTTTCCCGAAATATAATCTCGCTAACGCTGCATGCAATTTTGGCTTGAAATTCGATCAGATATTACCACGTGAGGCATCAATGGATTTCGTAACTGAATTGGTGGAAATTCTCATCGAGCACTGGTTTACGTTTGCCATTGCTTCGATTGTTGTTGTTCTGTTTCACTTTGGAACAAAACATTCCCGTCAACTCAGACCTTACAGTCATATACCAGGACCAAAGCCTTGGCCGTTTATAAACCGCTTGCCAGATTTGATCAAGGCAAAAGGAGAAATTCATGTCTCCTTTGACCGGTATTACAAGAAGTATGGAAAGCTATTTGTTATGAGTAGCGTGACAGTTTCCTTCGGTGTAGCGGACCCAGAGATGATAAAACAGATCCTGGTGAAAGATTTCGATTCTTTTATCGACCGACCGGTACGTCCTTCTATAATTTTCTCCGTATTCGTCATTATATCTGCATCATCTTCGTTTTACTTAATTATGATTCGATATGAGGGATTACCTCGGTGTAAAAACCTGTAACTTTTTCTTTGTTTGTGAGCTATTGATTTTCTGTTCTATATTGTTTTGAGGTTCTTCGTTTTCCGTCACTTGTGAGTTTCACAGGTTTTTACACCGAGGATGAGCCCGATATGATCTCTCCTTTGTTGGTATAGCCATTCATTATATTGATAGAAGTTTATTAATTCATGATTATCCTTTAATAATTTTGTCTTCTCTTATAACTCATTGTTTTCTCTTTGTCTCCTTCAAGGTAAAAAATACTACCATTTATTTTAAGTTTATTTTTCACGTCCTTATTTTATTTGTCATGGTTGGTGGCAATATTGTCATGTTGCAGGCGTGCGTGACTTCTGTCACAACTTTGGACGCGTCCAAGTTCGCATACTAATTATTAGGGTCTGCAATAATTATAGCAGCTTACCGACAGGTACAATTTTGTATCATTCTTTGTGGTTTTCACTGCCAAGCAATCAAAAACTACAATAGCGATACTCAATCTTTACAAATATTTCTTTTGATATTCAAATTTGCCAACCACTGGAACAAAAGAAACCTTTGTTTCGACGGCCAATCAACCTCTGGTTGGCGCATTAAAGACAACAGACGACGTAACTATGAACATCGCTAAGCTAAATTCGAAACAATGCTGTTACAAAAGCGAAGAATTTAAAATATTATATCAGTCTCAGCTCAATGCGGTGCACTGTTCGCCAGTTATTTTCCGAAACGTTCCATACAAATTTAACATCCCTGTGTAACAGACCTGGTGAAACCCGACCTGGTGGGTTATTTTGCCCTCCCGAGCTGCAGGTGGAATTTAGTTTCACGGCTCGTATGAGAACTTGTGTGTTACTGGGTTCGAGCTCTGGTAACGGATATTGTTGGTCAAAAGGACTGCGGGCTTGGTAAACCGCTTCCAGAAACAGTACGCAGTTTACCTCTTGGTTTCAGTATGCCAACATCCCGGGAACTCTGACAAGTGATGACCCAGTGATCGTTAAAGAGGCAGAGGAATCGTTGGGTGATTGGAATCGAATTCTACTATATTACAGTGAATATAGTTTTATTTTGTCAATCGATCTCAGTTATTGTGAAGGCTTCAGCGTATATGTGCTGAGCGTCCTTGTTTAAACTAGCTTAAAACAGAGATGATTTTACCTCGGGAGGTATTACCTTTTTCCCGAAACAACTCCACCGGAATGAGCCGTTCCGTTTCGATTTACCCCGAAACAACCGGTTTTTTTTTTCGTACATTTTTTTTAGAGCCTGTATGGTACAATATTGAGAGACTTTATATGAGATACTTACTCATCATCTTCTTGAATAGTGTTAAACAGTGATTGGTTTTGCAAGAAAATTAGCAGAGAAGTAAGGCCTTTTGAATGAGTAATAGAAATTGAAAACCAGCTTCTTGCAGTTAAACATAATGGCGCGAAAACCCCAGGCTTAGCGTGAAACCAGCAACAACGATCGACAAACTACGGCTGTTCAATAAAGTGAAAGGATATTCGCCTAATGGAGAACTTTAAGGCCTTCAATTTCCCTTCCAAAATGCAACTGTTGAATCAATTCGTATCCTTCGACCCGGATGCAATCGCAGTGTGAGCGGGCAATCCCTCTCAGAACCAATCAGATTGCAGGATTTGCAGAGTTCCGCCCGCTCACGCACTAACAAAAAATGTACGAAAACTTTTGCTCTAAGGAGCTGTCTTCGAATTTCGTTTTGTGAACATAATGGGCTAGCGCAAGCAATAAAATTTTGTTAGTCATCGTCATCCTCGCCTTACATCTTACATAGATTCTATTAGGTCCACCGAAGTACCGAACAATTTTTGTTCTGTCCACACAAATGCGTTTTGCTTTGAAAAGGCATACTTTTTGCTTATTTATGATTTAACGTACGTAAAAAGCCATTCCACAACGAAGGTGTCAATGGAGAGCTTTCGACACGTTTCTGAACAATACCAAATATATCTTCAACCTTGTTATACTTCATTATACTTGATTGGGCGATCTAGCGTTCGCTTGAGGTTACATAGAAATTTGACCCAAGGTTTAGGAGTTTTGATGGACACAACTTTTAGTTACTTTTTTTTTCAGGATTTGCTTGAGTTTCCTCCACCGCTGAACAGTTCACTGAGTGAAGTCAAGGGAGAAAAATGGCGACGTCTCCGAAACACACTCTCGCCTTCTTTCAGTGCTTTGAAAATGAGGAGGATGGTGCCTCTAATGAACCAGGCATGTGATATCCTCATGGAGAAACTGGCAAAAGTGGCCGATCGAGATGAAAGCGTAGATATTCATGAGTAAGTGAATATACGTGGGTGACTAACAGACAGACAAACCGATCGACCAACAAAAAGACATACAGACTGTACTGATTGATCGATTGGTCGATTGATTGATTGACTTGTATGATTAATTGCTTGTTTGTTCGCTCGCTCGCTCACTCACTCTATCGGTAGATCGATTGATTATGAAAAAGAAAAAGAAATTTTGCTCGATCACCAGATTATATAAAAATGAGACGCGATCCCCTAAAAACTACTGCGCGAGAGGCTATCATTAGACGGAAGAAAAATATTTTTGCTACATCATGATCATTAGATTGAAGATTAGACATTTCAGGGCTACAGTTACCTTTGCTTCCTATAAGGACGGTGGGTAAAATCTCCTTTCAAAAATAACATGGCTTTGTTTTCTTGTTTCTACTCAAGTTATATACGAGCACTGACATTTGACGTCATCTTGTCGACTGCATTTGGTGTCCAATCAGAATGCCAAATTAATCCAGATGATCCTGTCATGATCCAAGTCCGTGACGCCCTTCGGTTTGGCCCGGTAGCACTGACAGTAATTTCTTTAGGTCTGCTTCTTCCATATGGAACCAAAATGCTGAAACTTTTATCTCCGTGGTTGTTAAAAAATTTTCAAGGCATTAAGAATGTCGCCGACCAAGTGATCAAAACAACAAAGGAAAAAGCTGAGGGCACGGAAAAGGTAGAAATGTCTCACGATTTATTCTGTTAGTCTTAGAAATTGTAAAATGCAAAAATTAATGCCAAAAGTGTCTTCAAAAGTACCAAGGGAGGACGATCAAGATTGATGATTCAAAATCATGGATCGGATCATTGTGCATTAAAGAAACAGATTGATCCACCTTGGGGAAAGACTTGATGGTTCCTTGATGCATGATGCACCATGATTATAGTGATTTCGGATTACCGATCCTGATTATATTTTGATCCAGATCATTCGAAAAGAACGCACCCTAAGGTTATTTGATAACGCAAAGTTTTCATGTTATCTCCGTTTAGTCCGAGAGATGTTTTTTAATGGAAGTATTGAGGCCAAACCTGTACGTTTGGTACCAAAGGAGCGTTCCTTTCGGATGATCCGCGTTAGGATTAATGATTTAAAATCAGAGATGGGATCATGGTGTTCCCAAACGAACAAATACAAGTGCTGCAAAGCCTTCGTTTTCTGACGCTTGCCAAACAAAAGACGAATGTATTCACGTACGTGGTGTTAAAATCAACCAGTTCAAGACGAGTAATAAAGATTTGGTTTCTAAATCCTCACTGGAGAGTCGTGTCTCTTGCCAGTCAATGAAGTATCTCATCCCGATGATTTTCTTTCCTTCAGAATTTACTGGAGCTCATGTTAAACGCCGAGACACGAGGCAAAGGTCTCAGTGATGATGAAATCGCTGCCCAATCCATCGGTTTCTTGCTCGGAGGCTCTGACACGACGAGCGTCACCCTAAGTCTAACGTGTTACTTTATAGCTTCAAATCCTGAGGTAGAGGAAAAGCTTCATCGTGAAATTGATAGCGTGTGGACTGACGAGGACGAAATGCCGTCCTACGACACAGTTCGGGATCTCCCTTACCTTGACATGGTCATTTCTGAGACACTCCGACTCCATCCAGTTGGTAAGTATCAAAACACAGTTTATGAGGCGAGCGCAGGGCTCGCAGACCTTCGCGTACTGGATAAAGGGTTGGAATATATCTTATTCCTTATTGAAGCATATAAAAGCAAACATTGGCAAAATTAAGCCTGATAGCTACAGCTATTACTTACCGTCGCCCCTGGCCTTCCCGAAGGAGGGTTTATCCAACATACACGAACTGAAGAGAATTGTCTTCCCTCAGTGTCACTGATTGTTTAAGTATCTCCTTTGTATGGTAATCATAAATTCAAAAAACCTTTTTGAATCTATCGCCGCCATTATCATAAAATGACAAAGCCTGTACACGAGCGAAGTGGCCCATCAGGCCATAGCGTATCATTGTTTCCGTAGCAAGAAGTGACTCATCAGTAGGAGTATTTCTACTTCCTCCTGGATGGGATGCTTGTCTTTCGCAGATTGACCTGCCCCCCCCCCCCCCCCCCCCCGCCCCTCCGGCATTAAGTTGGCCGGTACCCATTCTTGTACTTGGTTGAAAAGAGGCATCGTGAGAGTAAAGTATCTTGCCCAAGGACACAAACGCAGTGGCTCCAACCTGGATTTCCACTCAGTAGGGCAGATTAGATAAGCTACAATGCCTAAATGAGAACTGAATAAAAGAATACGTTCCGCTTTAAGAAAAACCGTAAATTGCGTTCACTGCGGTGTGGTGGTTATAAAGTGATTTCAAATCAAAATTGACCCGGCCCTCTTGTCTCAGTAACGACTACTCTGGCCGGTGCTTCAGTTTTTTATGGTCAAATCGCCAATCAGTGGCAAACGTTTTCAAGTTTACCCAATCTTTTACGGCCCAGGTTTGTCCGTCCACGCCCCATCTTCGCGCTCGTGTTTGTTTTTAGTTCTACAGCTTTGAGCTGTTCTCGATATGCCAGCAGATTCAATGACCGTTTGGTCAGAGCTGAAATTGTTTCCCCTTCCCTACTGTTTCTTTTTAACTTGGTACTGAAACCAAGTATTCTCCGTTTTAGTCGCCTTTCTCATGCGTGAGTGCACAAAGGACTGCAAAGTTAAGGACCTGACATTTCCAAAAGGAGGATTCGTCTACATCCCTATCCACAGTATTCACCGCGACCCAACCATCTGGCCCAACCCAGAAAAATATGATCCAGACAGGTTTACCCCAGAAATGAAGAAATCACGTGACCCGTACTTGTATCTGCCATTTGGAACCGGCCCTCGAAATTGCATCGGGTTGAGGTTTGCACAAATGGAGTTGAAGTTGATTTTGGCAAGAATCCTGAAGAAATACAGCCTTGAGTTGGCGGCAGACACAGTGATCCCGCCGCGAGTTAAACAAGACATCACTCTGATAATTGATGGCGGGATTAACCTCAAAGTTAAATCACGCCTCTAAGAGCCTTATTACAGGCGAATTTAATTTCAACCCGGTTTGCCGTGCTGAGATTTTAGCATAAATAACGCGATGCAAATTAACATAGTTAGTTACACAATTTATGCTCAAAAGGCTTGCTAGGTTTACGTTTTCCTGTGTGCATATAAAATTACTCTTCTTATATTTATGCATTAAAAACCTCCGTCTCACCACTCCCTTCCCCCTCCAAAAAATACCTTTTACAGTCGAACCCCTATTAAGGTGGCTCGATCGGATTTTTCAGTGACTATACCTTTCAACTTTGAGCAGCTAGTGTACCACCATAGAGTATCCGACAGAAAATCGATTGTTCCGGTTGCACTAGAGACAGATCAAAGTTTCAGGTGAAGTTCATTTTATCGTGATCGAAGTTAATATAGCAAGGTAGTGACGTCATGCCCCACTTTACTCGGGAACGAATAACCTGTCATCAAGGGATAATTTTGGAAAACCCTTTCTGCATCTTTAACCTGACATACGTTTCTTGAGGTCTGCCAAATGTGAAGAATTTTTATAAGAGCGATTTCGAGAAAATTTATGGTGAAGTTTTAATATAAATATAAATGTTTTAAATACAACAAAATCGTATTAGTTCCTGAATGCTATTAAAACGTTTGTTCACCATGCCTGATGTATGATGACTTTGGTCTGAAATAAAATGAATAGCATCCAATTACATTTGGTGAAAATCTGTTCGATTTCTGAAAATACTGGCTTGAATATCAACAGGAGTGGAGTGTTATTTTGCTTTTTTTGTCAAAATTGACCCTATATTTATTAAAATGGTCGTTATTTAAAAAGCGGTAGATTAATTTTTTAGAAAAATTAACCAATATATAATATAATCCCCGAGTTTCAACTTCATTGAAACATTCTAAGGCCGGCTGTCAATTTGTAGCCTCAACTTTGGTAAACGTTGCGCTTATTTTCCGGCTAGTCGCTTGTGGTTCTAATTATACCTATCCATTGTCTTGAATCTCCGTACAACTGTAAATTTCAATGCGTCTTGAATTCATATATCGTTACATGAATTAATAACGCATCAACTTTTTTGGGGTAGGAAAGTCTGATGCCAGCAGGAGCCCATGGGCTCCTGGTGCTAGGTATTTTTGGGTCTAAAATTTCAGGCTCGTGTATTTTTTTTTGGTTTGCAATATTAAGCTCCGTCGGAACCCCCCCGTCATGTATAATGCGAGTACCCCCCTGACCCTGGGTCTTTACCCCTATGAAGCGGTCATCAATTTTTTTAACACGTTGTTTGGCTTTGTTTAAAAGATGGGATGACAGATAAGAGTCTGAAAAGTAAGACCAGTGTCTGCATTTTAAAGTGTTGCTAAAATGGCGTGACAACTAAATAGGGGTTCGACTGTATTTAGTTTTAGTAGTTGTCGTATTTTCTACATATTTGTCCATCGAAATATGAGTTGTAATTTTTTATGGCTTTTTTACTTTCAGCAAAGAAAGTTGGTACATCTTACCACACGTACGAACTAATTTTAAAACACATTTTCGTGCTAAGTAGATGCAAACATCCTATTTTTTGTCGGTTTGTTCATTAAACATCTGCTTTCTGAGACATGATCCCAACGGACTCTTGCACAAAACAGAATGATGAAGTTGATAACATATTATGAGTTTTTGGTATGTTTCCTTGTATTCTTGCCAAGTTACCTTGTAGAATGGTATAAAAAACAACCTTGCATGTAAGTCTGTGCATTTCGACTATTTCCATCTTTCTTTCATGTGGCGATGATCATGATGATGATATATACTTTTTGTCAGTTGAGGATCCAGCTCCTAGGTGACAATAAGCTAATTGGGGACATAGTACATTAAAGAATATAAACTAACTAAAACTACAGCAATTTATAATATAATAAGACATTAAAATGTAATATAGAGAGCATTGAGAATACTCTAAAGATATTCTCAATTTTAAAACTAAAAGTGTCGTCTGTCACAAAGCATACACGAGCAGCGTTCATCAATTAGATTACTAAGATCTATTCAGGAAAATACTCACAGTGCGGTTAACTTGAAAACTTTAAATTTACGCCCTGCTTTCTATAAGCCATAGTCTATCCTGACGTGCGATTCAATTACTTTATTAATCTAATGTTTCCATGTCTGATTGGACAATCTGAAGATCCAATACCTTTGGTATGCCAAAGGGGTAACAGCTGCAAAGGGTGAAACAAAACTAAGTATCAAGATCCCTCGCTAATGCTCACAAACATCGGTGTGAGACCTCGCAGTATCCATGACGGATGGATGGAAATTAGAACTATGTCTTGCCAGCAATACGGTGTCTTCTCCTGACCACTGGGTAGTGTAGCAGCTATCCAAAACTACTTTTGATTGTTATTGTTTGTTATTGTAAAGTCATTGTTTCAATTGTTGAGTCTCAGTGGTCACTGACGATATCTGGTTTAATTTGCTGCCATATTTATGATATGTGAACAGTGTGTCGTCTCCTCGTTCTTGGCAGTTCGGCTAAAAACTGGTAGGCTTAGCTTGTTCTTTCTTTTTTTTGGTTTAGGTTTAGCCAACATTAAGCGGGCAGAAATGACTTTTTCTATGTGCCAATTGAGCATTTCACTTCCAGGACCCAGTTGTTCGAAAGGCAGTTAGCGCTAATCAAGGAATCATAGGAATCATAGGAATCATAGGAATACGGACTAATGAGCGGCTGGTAACCTCCCTGTCCGAAACATTTACACACGTTCCGGATGTCGCCTTTTGTTAACGAACAGGTAACGAATAACTGCAATCGGTCTTATTTCTGGAGTGGTGGCAGACCATTTGTTCAGATTTTATTATGTTAATTAGTACTTTATTTGGCACCTTAATCAAAAACTAGCCGAGATCTCTAGTCGAAAAATGGCATGAAACGAGCAAACGATTAAATATACTTTTTCAGAAACGTTCCCATAACTGCTTCAAGAATGTCTACTGGTGCAAGCATGAACAAGCATGCCTGGAGGATACCTCACAAATCCTAGTATCATATCGCCCAATGCACACCACCGTGTACATTGTACTTGTGAATTTTAAATTAACCAATTTTTCCTTGTTAAATGTAGTCAAAGAAGCATTAGCTTTTCCTTTTTTGGCGTCTTAGCGATTGCCAGTAGTTCAGCTGGCAGCACCGTTTTCCACAGAGATCATAACGAATATCCCCAAAACAGGTGTCTTCCGGAATCAACCTGCCCTACTGACTTGTCCTACTGACCTCAGGCAGTGAATTATTGGTCATTGAAAGTTCCGAGCCACCTTAAAGTTGCATTATTTATTATGCAGGACGTCTACTTCGCATTATGCAGGTTTAAACTCATGCAGATATCTCTTTAAAGACCTTTAAAGCACTTTGCAACAGCACAGCGGGAAAATGATGTTTAAAACACGAAGGAGACTGAGAAAATTGCTTTCGTTAGTCTGTCTTGCCGTTTTGTTATTGCACATGGTATACAAGCACTGGTTTGAGTGGAGACAAGTGAAATTGAAGGTAAATACATGACCTGATAATTCTTATATTTGGAGCCCTTTGACTATGTCACAGTTGACTCAAAATGCTCACAACCCTAGCTTTTTCTTTTTTCTTTTTTTGTTTCGCCATATCGAAGTCTCCAATTTATGTCTCAAATTTACATGTACTGACTATTAATTGTCCGTAGGAGTGAGTTTGGGTTTACACCACTATAAAATGGTGTTACTGACTGTTAGCTGAAAATCGAGAAGGTTAATTAGTCTTTATGTGCCTTTTAATTTCCGAGAGCGCGCTCGAAACGATTAAAAATTGTGAAATAACTGGGAGAAACCAGTTTACCTCGAATGCGAATTCTTTTCAAAACGAAATAAGACAGCAACGTTCTGAAGCATTAAATAAGGGCTTGGGTTTCCTGTGCGTGAAAGAACCAATCCCGATGGGAATTTATGCATTGTGCAGGTAAAGAAGGTCCACCGTTCACTCTGAAAATTTTGCCAGAAATACGCAAATACTAGAGCTATTAACCCTTTACTGCCCAAGGGGTCTCCCTTTGACGAGTAAAATCGTCTGGCGTTAGACAGAGTAAAATCTATAAGTCACGCTTGGGCAGGAAAGGGTTAAGGGAGATGGTTTTTTAACCCTTTACTGCCCAAGGGGTCTCCCTTTGACGAGTAAAATCGTCTGGCGTTAGACAGAGTAAAATCTATAAGTCACGCTTGGGCAGGAAAGGGTTAAGGGAGATGGTTTTTTAACCCTTTACTGCCCAAGGGGTCTCCCTTTGACGAGTAAAATCGTCTGGCGTTAGACAGAGTAAAATCTATAAGTCACGCTTGGGCAGGAAAGGGTTAACTTGATCGCCATTCAGATTGTTCTCCCCCATTTTCTCCCCCTTTTGGCCTTGTTCCTAGTCCGATCCTTAGATAGGGTATGGAAATTGTTTAGTCAAGCAGTACGTAAACGGCAAGTGAAACGAAAAAGAACCAGTCTATTTAATCTGAACAATCCGTTAAGAGTATTAACGTTATAGAAACGAGTTGGCTTGACCCGTTCCCACCTTTCTTAGTTTATTCGTGTTTTTTTTTATAGGGTGTCATTTTTCGTGTTGGGGCCTTAAATAGGCCCGGGAATAGGGTCAGGGTTTAAGAACCTTCGCGGAATGCGCGCACACACACACATATCCGAAATTTATGGTAGTACCCCTCTCCCCCTGGGGTTACTAAGTTAGAAATGAGGTGAGAATGCTACAGCCTAATTTGCATTGGCTCGTCAATCCTTTAATTTTCTGGTTTTTTTCCTCAAGCGTATGGTGACAAACAGATATTTGGCTGACCTTTTTAGTGTGTTTTCATATTTGCTTCACTTTTGTCCGAAATAATTCGTCCAATAGGATATCCCTAAAACAAGTTTGCGTGACTGCCATATGACTTTACCCCCGAAGTGCATTGTCGTTGCATGTAATTAACATCCGGGGTTGACATCACCTTTCCCGAAATATAATCTCGCTGACGCTGCATGCAATTTTGGCTTGAAATTTCTGCATTTTACCGAAGAATGCAATTTATTTTGACATTTCTGCATTTTACCGAAGAACTGGGGTGAAAATTCGATCAGATATTACCACGTGAGACGTAAATGGATTTCGTAACTGAAATGGTGGAAATTCTCATCGAGCACTGGTTTACGTTTGCCATTGCTTCGATTGTTGGAGTTGTTCTGTTTCACTTTGGAACAAAACATTCCCGTCAACTCAGACCTTACAGCCATATACCAGGACCAAAGCCTTGGCCGTTTATAAACCGCTTGCCAGATTCAATCAGGTCCAAAGGAGAAATTCATGTCATCTTTGACCGGTATTACAAGAAGTATGGAAAGCTATTTGTTATGAGTAGCGTGACAGTTTCCTTCGGTGTAGCGGACCCAGAGATGATAAAACAGATCCTGGTCAAAGATTTCGATTCTTTTATCGACCGACCGGTACGTCCTTCTATAATTTTCTCCGTATTCGTCATTATATCTGCATCATCTTCGTTTTAATTAATTATGATTCGATATGAGGGATTACCTCGGTGTAAAAACATGTAACTTTTTCTTTGTTTGTGAGCTATTGATTTTCTGTTCTATATTGTTTTGAGGTTCTTCGTTTTCCGTCACTTGTGAGTTTAACAGGTTTTTACACCGAGGATGAGCCCGATATGATCTCTCGTTTGTTGGTATAGCCATTCATTGTATTAATAGAAGTTCATAAATTCATGATTATCCTTTAATAATTTTGTCTTCCCTTATCTCTCATTGTTTTCTCTTTCTCTTCTTCAATGTAAAAAATACTACCCTTCATTTGAAGTTTATTTTTTCACGTCCTTGTTCATTTGTTATGGTTGGTGGCAATATTGTCATGTTGCAGGCGTGCGTGACTTCTGTCACAACTTTGGACGCGTAATTATCAGGGTCCGCAATTTGAAGGTTCTGTATTTTAACTAGGTTGCTAAATATTTCCATATTTCTGGGATTCCATCGCCACTGCTAGAAAGGCAACTCAGTAAAAAATTGCACGAAGAAAAATTATAGCAGCTTACGAACAAGTACATTGCTAAGCTAAACTGGAAACAATTCAGTTACACAAGCGAACAATTTTAAAGTCTGAGCTCAATGCGGTGTACCGTTAATAACGTTCGCGGGTTATTTTCCAAAACGTTCTATACAAATTTAACATCCCTGTGTAACAGACTGGTGAAAACCGACCTGGTGGGTTATTTTGCCCTCCGCAGCTGCACGTGGAATTTAGTTTCACGGCTCGTAGGATAACTTGTGTGTTATTGGGCTCGAGCACTGGGAACGGATATTGTTGGTCAAAAGGACTGCGGGCTTGGTAAACCGCTTTCAGAAACATGCGCAGTTTGCCTCTTGATTACAGTACGCCAACATCGTGCGGACTCTGACAAGTGATGACCCTGTGGTCGTGTTAAAAAGCCAGATGAATCGTCGAGTGATAGTACCCTTGGCGCTTTGAAAAATGGGAATTCTACCATATTACAGTGAATTTAGTTTTATTTTTTCAATCGATCTCAGTTATTGTGAAGACTTGAGCGAAAATGTACTCAGCGTCCTTGTTTAAACTAGCTTAAAACAGAGATGATTTTACCTCGGAAGGTATTACATTTTTCCCGAAACAACTCCACCGGAATGAGCCGTTCCATTTGGATTTACCCCGTAATAACCGGTTTTTTTCGTACAATTTTTTTAGAGCCTGCATGTTACAATATTGCGAGACTTACTATGAGAGACTTACTCTTCATCTTCTTGAATAGTGTTAAACAGTGATTGGTTTTGCAAGAAAATTTGCAGAGAATTAAGGCCTTTTGAATGAGTAATAGAAACATAAAACCAGCTTTTTGCAGTTAAACGAAAACGTCAGCGTGAAACCCACAACAACGATCGACAAACTACGGCTGTTTTTTATCAATAAAGTGAAAGGATATTCGCCTAATGGAGAACTTTAAGGCCTTTAATTTCCCTTCCAAAGTGCAACAGTTGAATAAGTTCGCTCGTGTATGCTGCGACCCGGATGTAATCGCAGTGTGAGCGGGGGTAATCCCTCTCAGAACCAATCCGATTGCAGGATTTGCAGAGTTCTGTCCGCTCACGCACTGACAAAAAAATGTACGAAAACTTTTGCTCTAAGGAGCTGTTTTCGAATTTCGTTTCGTGAACATAGTGGGCTTGCGCAAGCAATAAAATTTTGTTAGTCATCGTCATCCTCGCGTTACATCTTGCATAGATTCTATTAGGACCACCGACGTACCGAACAATTTTTTGTTCTGTCCACACGTCCACAAGTGCGTTTTCCTTTGAAAAGGCATACTTTTTACTTCACCAAATTAATGTTGCGGTTCCTAGACGGTGTCTATAGTGAGTTCTACTAATTTAAAACTTCGTTTTCCTGTTACGGTGTGGACGAATGAAACGATGCTTTTCAAAGACGTCGATGTCACGATGTTCATTGTAGCTATGGATGAAGTAATCTGCAGATACTCCACCCGCACCTCAGGATCGCTATCGATCGTACATTGCACGTTATCCCATCGTTTCTTTTTTTATTTATGATTTGACGAACGGAAAAAGCCATTCCACAACGAAGGTGTCGATGGAGAGCTTTCGACACGTTTCTGAACAATACCAAATATATATTCCACCTTGTTGTACTTCCTTCTTGATTGGGCGATCTAACCCTAGGTTTATGAGTTCTGACGGACAACTTTTAGTTACATTTTTTCAGGATTTGCTTGAGTTTCCACCACCGCTGAACAATTTACTGAGTGTAGTAAAGGGAGAAAAATGGCGACGTCTTCGAAACACACTCTCGCCTTCTTTCAGTGCTTTGAAAATGAAGAGGATGGTGCCTCTAATGAACCAGGCATGTGACATCTTCATGGAGAAACTGGCAAAAGTGGCCGATCGAGATGAAAGCGTAGATATTCATGAGTAAGTGAATATAAGTGGGTGACTAAAAGACAGACAAACCGATCGACACACCGACAGAAAGACATACGGGCTGCACTAATTGATCGATTGATTGATTTACTTTTATGATTGCTTGTTTGTTCGCTCGGTCGCTCGCTATATATCAATTGATTATGACGCTCAGAAAAATAATTTTGCTCGATCATTAGATAATATAAACATGAGACGCGATCCCCTAAAAACGACTGCGCGAGAGGCAAAAATAATTTCGCTCCATCATGATCATTAGATATTGAAGATTGGACATTTGTCTTCAAAAATAACATAGCTTTGTTGTCTTGTTTCTCCTCAAGTTTTATACGAACACTAACATTTGACGTCATCTTGTCGACTGCCTTTGGTGTCCAATCAGAATGCCAAACTAATCCAGACGATCCTGTCATGATCCAAGTCCGTGACGCCCTTCGGTTTGGCCCGGTAGCACTGACAGTAATTGCTTTAGGTCTGCTTCTTCCATATGGAACCAAAATGCTGAAACTTTTATCTCCGTGGTTGTTTAAAAATTTTCAAGGCATTAAGAATGTCGCCGACCAAGTGATCAAAACAACAAAGGAAAAAGCTGAGGGTACGGAAAAGGTAGAAATATCTCACGATTTATTCAGTTAGTCTTATAAATTGTAAAATACAAATATTAATGCCAAAAGTGTCTTCAAAAGTACCAAATGAGGTAGATCGAGATATATGATCCAAAATCATGGTCGGATCATGGTGCATTAAAGAAACAGATCAATCCACCTTGGGCAAGGACTTGACGGTTCCTTGATGCACCATGATTCCAGTGATTTCGGATCACCGATCCTGATTTTGACCCAGATCATTCGAAAGGAACGCACCCTAAGGTTATTTGTGACCGCAAAGTTAAGTATTGAGGCCAAACGTGAACGTTTGGTACCAAAGTAGGATCGGATCATGGTGTTCCCAAAGGAACGAACAATAAGGGCCGCAAAGCCTTCGTTTTCTGACGCTTGCCAATCGAAAAGCGTAGGTGTGCGTAGTGTTATCATCAACTAGTTCAAGACCAGCTGTAAGGATTTTGTTCCTAAATCTTCACTGGAGAGTCGTGTGTCTATTGCCATGTATTATATGAATGGCTTAGATTTTTATATTTAGTTATATGCCTGATGTTTTTTTACCGAGTGACTTGTTACTGGACTTGACTTGACTCATCCCGATGATTTTCTTTTCTTCAGAATTTACTGGAGCTCATGTTAAACGCCGAGACACGAGGCAAAGGTCTCAGTGATGATGAAATCGCTGCCCAATCCATCGGTTTCTTGGTCGCTGGCTCTGACACGACGAGCGTCACCTTAAGTCTGACAACTTACTTTATAGCTTCAAACCCTGAGGTACAGGAAAAGCTTCATCGTGAAATTGATAGCGTGTGGACTGATGAGGACGAAATACCGTCCTACGACACAGTTCGGGATCTCCCTTACCTTGACATGGTCATTTCTGAGACACTACGACTCCACCCAGTTGGTAAGTATCAAAACACAGTTTATGGGGCGAGGGCAGGGCTCGCAGACCTTCGCGTACTGGATAAAAGGTTGGAATATATCTTATTCCTTATTAAAGCATATAAAAGCAAACATTGGCAAAATTAAGTTTGATAGCTACAGCTATTACTTACCGTTGTCCCTGGCCTTCCCGAAGGAGGGTTTGTCCAACATGAACGAACTGAAGAGAATTGTCTTTCTCTCAGTGTCACTGATTGTTTAAGTATATCCTTTATATGGTAAACATAAATTCAAAAAACCTTTGTGCATTTTGAAGCTATCGCGCCATTATTCTAAAATCACAAAGCCTGTACACGAGCCAAGTAGCCCATCAGGCCATAGCGTATCATTGTTTCGGTAGCAAGAAGCGACTCATCAGTAGGAGTATTTCTACTTCCTCCTTGATGGGATGCTAGTCTATCGCAGGTTTACCTCCGCCCCTCTCCAGCATTAAGTTCCCCGGTACCCATTCTTACACCTGGTTGAAAAGAGGCAACGTGAGAGAAAAGTGTCTTGCCCAAGGACACAAACGCAGTGGCTCCAACCTGGATTTCTCGATCAGGACTGCAACGCATGATCCATTAGGCCACTGCGCCTTTCCTAAGGGTCCTTTTAGATCGTATATCAAAGCTGTGATCGAAGGCTTGTCGCTTTTTGGATTCGACAGCTAGCCTGGTGTTGAATATGTCTTCCACCAGCAGTGGTGTCTCGCGTAAGACTTTTTCACGATTAATTAAATACGACAGAGCACTTCACATGCATGCACTGCACGAGGCTCGAACCAATTTTGAGATCTGGGCTGGCTCATAAACTAACCTACGATTTTGTTTCAAAAGTTATTACAGTTCAGTATTAGGGGTGTTCGACATTGTTGTTCAGTGAAATCAGGCCTTATAGCCACGCCGTTAATACGACGTATTCGTTATCGGGGCCACTATTTTGGCCAACCTCAAAACGGTGCACTCCCCTCCGTGAAGATATTTTACCTAAAACTGAACGTCATTAATGACACAGCCAAGTTAATGTGATTCACAACCACATTTTGGAATCCTTGGTCTTTACTTTCTTTGAAGATATCTATTTATCGTGCTAATATTCCCACTCGGTAGGGCAGATGAGATAAGCTACATTGCTTTAATGAGAACTGAATAGTAGTCCGGGGGGGTACTCCCTCATATGGGCTATATAGGTATATACGGCCCCAAAGGGTATGGTTTTTCAGCTGTTTTGGTCATAAATAGGGTATCAATTTTAGCTGATTTTGGCCATTTTGGTCATAAATAGGGTATGGTTTTACAGTCTAGCCTTGATATGAGTATGATTTTAAGAAGAAGCCACTTTTTTCGTCATTATAAAAAAGAAAATCAACAAAAGGCCTTCACAAATTATGTTTACGGTAATTTAACATTGGTCTGAACTGGGTTTTGATTTGAGAGTCTTGTCATAAATAGGGTTTCGAATTTTTGGTCAGGTCATAAATAGGGTAGGGAATATTGCAGTATATATTGTGGGTATATTGGGGTAAGGGTTTTGGGAAGCGGGCCGCACACTCCCACTTAATTTTTCGAGGAGTACCCCCCCCCCCCCCCCCCGGGAATAGAAGCTAGAATATGTTCCGCTTTAAAAAAACCGTAAATTGCGTTCACTGTGGTGTTGTTATAATGTGATTTCAAATCAAAATTGACCCTGCCCTCTTGTCTCAGAAGCGAGTAGTCGTGCCGGTGCTAAAGTTTTTTTATGGTCAAATCGCCAATCAGTGGCAAACGTTTTCAAGTTTACCCAATCTTCTACGGCCCCGTTTTGTCCGTCCATGCCCCATCTTCGCTTTTCGTGTTTGTTTTGAGTTCTACAGCTTTGAGCTGTTCCCGATATTCCAGCTAGGTCAATGACCGTTTGGCCAGAGCTGAAACTCTTTCCTCTTCCCAACTGTTTCTTTTTAACTTGGTACTGAAACCAAGTATTATTCGTTTCAGTCGCCTTTCTCATGCGTGAGTGCACAAAGGACTGCAAGGTTAAGGACCTGACAATTCCAAAAGGAGGATTCGTCTACATCCCTATCCACAGTATTCACCGCGACCCAACCATCTGGCCCAACCCAGAAAAATATGATCCAGACAGGTTTGCCCCTGAAATGAAGAAATCACGTGACCCTTACTTGTATCTGCCATTTGGAACCGGCCCTCGAAATTGCATCGGGTTGAGGTTTGCACAAATGGAGTTGAAGTTGATGTTGGCAAGAATCCTGAAGAAATACAGCCTTGAGTTGGCGGCAGACACAGTGATCCCGCCTCGAGTTAAACAAAACATCACTCTGATAATTGATGGCGGGATTAACCTCAAAGTTAATTCCCGCCTCTAAGAGCCTTATTACAGGTGAATTTAATTTCAGTCCGGTTTGCCGTGCTGAGATTTTAGCATAAATAACGCGATGCAAATTAACGTAGTTAGTTACAGCTTTTACGCTGAAACGTTTTGCTATGTTTGCGTTTTCCTGCGTGTATATAAAATTACTCCTTCACTTCTTATCTTTATACATGCAAAAACCCCCGTCTCACCGCTCCCTTCCCCCTCCAAAAAATACCTTTTATAATCGAACCCCTTTTAAGGTGGCTCGATGGGATTTTTCAGTGACGATACCTTTCAACTTTGGGCAGCTAGTGCACCACCATAGAGTATCCGACAGAAAATCGATTGTTCCAGTTTCACTAGAGACAGATCGAAGTTTCAGATGAAGTTCATTTTATCGTGATCGGAGTTACCATAGCAAGGTAGTGACGTCATGCCCCACTTTAATCGTGACCGAATAACCTGTCATCAAGGTATAATTTTGGAAAAGCCTTCCTGGATCTTTAACCTGACATACGTTTCTTGAGGTCTGCCAAATGTGAAGAATTTTTATAAGAGCGATTTCGGAAAAATTTATGGTGAAGTTTTTAGGTGTTAAAATACAACAAAATCGTATTAGTTCCTGAATGCAATTAAAACGTTTGTTCACCAGGCCTGATGTATGATGACTTTGGTCTGAAATAAATTGAATAGCATCCAATTACATTTGGTTAAAATCTTAGCAAAATCGTTCTGTTCGATTTCTGAAAATGCTGGCTTGAATATCAACAGGAGTGGAGTGTTATTTTGCTTTTTTGTCAAAATTGACCCTATATTTATTAAAATGGTCGTTATTTAAAAAGCGGTAGATTAATTTTTTAAAAGCACATTTTCGTGCTTCGTAGATGCAAACATCCTATGTTTTTTGTCGGTTGGCCCATTAAACATTTGCTTTCTGAGACGTGATCTCACCGGACTCTTGCGCAAAACCGATGAAGTTGATAACATATTATCCCTGTATTCTTGCCAAGTCACGTTGTAGAATGGTATAAAAAATAACCGTGCATGTAAGTCTGTGCATTTCGACTATTTCCGTCTTTCTTTCATGTGATGGTGATGATAATGATGATATATACTTCATTCTTGTCAGTTGAGGATCTAGCTCCTAGGTGACTAATTGGGGACACAGTACTTTAAAAAATGAACATTCACAATATATACAATAAGAATTACTTAAAAATATACTAACTAAAACTACAGTAATTTAAAATATAATACGACATTAAAATACAATGTAGAGTGCATTGGGAATACTGTAAAGAAATTATCAATTTAAAACTAAAAGTGTCATCTGTCACAAAGCATACAGGAGCAGCGTTCATCAATTAGATTACTAAGATCTATTCGTGAAAATACTCACAGTGCGGTTATCTTGAAAACTTAAAATTTACGCCCTGCTTTGTATAAGCCATATAATTTGGTTTTATCAACTGGGTTAATAATGTCAATTGGCCACCGTAAAGAGATTCAAGAGCTGACGTTTCGAGCGTTAGCCCTTCGTCGGAGCGAATCAAGGAATTGTGCGTCGTGTGTTTTTATATACAGAAAGATGGAGCTTCGCTATTGGCTGGTGCCTGGTAACGTGAAAACTTCGGAATAAATTAGTTGAATGAAAAGCGTTCGTTGATACCGTGAGGATTAAGAGTGCCGATTTGAAAAATAAATTTTTGTTCTAGAGTTTTACGGCTTTCCGTGTCTCCTTGGTGAAGGGAAAGGCCGCAGACTGCCATATGTTGCTTAGAATGATTTGGGAGATTGAAGTGTCTCGCGACCGGTTTCGATGCATTTTTGTCGTCTTTCTCTACGTCACGAAGGTGTTCTCGGAATCGGTCGCCAAGTCGTCTCCCTGTTTCGCCGATGTATAACTTTTTGCAAAGAGTGCAAGTTATACAGTAGATGGCATTGGCTGAGGTACGGGTG
>OX393570.1:16621613-16648541 GCA_947652115.1 Blastomussa wellsi | reverse complement strand
TCAAAAACTTTAAATTACTTCAAAATGATCCCGACACTGGTAGAATCTCCATTAATTTCATTTAAACGCGAGAAAAACATAGGTAACTTTTCAGTCAGAAGTGCATTCCAAACTAGTGATCAACCCGGAACTTTTAAATGCGCTCGCGCACGATGCAAAACATGCCCTTTCATTCACAACGTTGACAAAATATCGGGACCCAAGCGATCTATCAAAATCACTGATCATTTCACCTGTACCTCAGCCAATGCCATCTACTGTATAACTTGCACTCTTTGCAAAAAGTTATACATCGGCGAAACAGGGAGACGACTTGGCGACCGATTCCGAGAACACCTTCGTGACGTAGAGAAAGACGACAAAAATGCATCGAAACCGGTCGCGAGACACTTCAATCTCCCAAATCATTCTAAGCAACATATGGCAGTCTGCGGCCTTTCCCTTCACCAAGGAAACACGGAAAGCCGTAAAACTCTAGAACAAAAATTTATTTTTCAAATCGGCACTCTTAATCCTCACGGTATCAACGAACGCTTTTCATTCAACTATTTTATTCCGAAGTTTTCACGTTACCAGGCACCAGCCAATAGCGAAGCTCCATCTTTCTGTATATAAAAACACACGACGCACAATTCCTTGATTCGCTCCGACGAAGGGCTAACGCTCGAAACGTCAGCTCTTGAATCTCTTTACGGTGGCCAATTGACATTATCAACCCAGTTGATAAAACCAAATTATATTGTTATACTTCCCACCGACGCAGTACCACAGTTTCTTTAGAAACTTACCCCCTCTATTCATTTGTATAAGCCATAGTCTATCCTGACGTGCGATGCAATTACTTTATTAATCTAATGTTTCCACTGCTTCCCGATTTGGCAATCTGAAGATCCAATACCTTTGGTATGCCAAAGGGGTAACAGCTGCAAATGGTGAAACAAAACTAAGTATCAAGATCCCTCGCTAATGCTCAGAAACATCGGTGTGAGACCGCGAAGTATCCAAGGCGGATGGATGGAAATTAGAACTATCTCTTGCCAGCAATACGGTGTCTTCTTCTGACCACTGGGTAGTGTAGCAGCCATCCAAAACTACTTTTGTTTGTTATTGCAAGCAGCTTCTATTGTTTTCAAGACAAAGTCATTGTTTCAATTGTAGAGTCTCAGTGGTCACTTACGATGTCTGGTTTAATTTGCTGCCAAATTTATGATATGTGAACAGTGTCTCGTCTCCTCGTTCTTGGCAGTTCGGCTAAAAACTGGTAAGCTTAGCTTGTTCTTTCTTTTTTTGGTTTAGGTTTAGCCAACATTAAGCGGGCAGAAATGGCTTTTTCTATGTGCCAATTGAGCATATAACTTCCAGGACACAGTTGTTCGAAAGGCAGTTAGCGCTAATCAAGGAATCATAGGCATACGGGCACCTGCGGGCTAATGAGCGGCTGGTAACCTCCCTGTCCGAAAAATTTACACACGTTCCGAATGTCGCCTTTTGTTAATTAACAGGTAACGAATAATTGCAATCGGTCTTATTCCTGGAGTAGTAGGCAGACCATAGACCCTTTTCATAAATGGCTGCCAATTTAAAATTTTTTTGTATGCATTCAAATTAGCCTCACTAAACTCGTTTGGGAGTAAAAATTCTTTTGAATTATCAACTCAAAAACGAGGTTAGTCAGGCTAATTTTAATATTTACAAAAGAATTTATAATTGGCAGCCATTTATGAAAAGGGTCTATTTGTTCAGATTTCATTTTGTTAATTAGTACTTTATTTGGCGCTTTAATCAAAAACTAGCCGAGATCTCCAGTCGAAAAATGGCATGAAACGAGCAAACGATTACATATTCTTTTACAGAAACGTTCCCATAACTGCTTCAAGAATGTCTACTGGCGCAAGCATGAACAAGCATGCCTGAGGATACCTCACAAATCCTAGTATCATATCGCCCAATACACACCACCGTGTACATTGTACTTATGAATTTTAAATTAACCAATTTTTTCCTTGTTAAATGTAGTCAAAGAAGCATTGGCTTTTCCTTTTTTGGCGTCTTAGCGATTGCCAGTAGTTCAGCTGGCAGCACCATTTTTCCACAGAGATCATAACGAATATCCCCAAAACAGGTCTCTTCCACTTTCCATCATCTTTTACATCCAAAAGACCTCGAAAAATGAAATCGATACCGCAATTGCAATTGGTTTTTATGTATACTTTGCAGTTGTATTTTCGGTGGATGCATAATAACCATGCACTATGAGTCATCCATGCACATTGCGCTGGTGTTCAAAATACACGAGGTCATAGTTTCGTTTCTGTGCAGCCGGTAACACCGACTTCATTGAAATCTTCTACTGTGGGGAATTACGAATCAACCTACCCTACTGACTTGTCCTACTGACCACAGGCAGTGAATTATTGGTCATTGAAAGTTCCGAGCCACCTCAAAGTTGCATTATTTATTATGCAGTACGTCTACTTCGCATTATGCAGGTTTAAACTCATGCAGATATCTCTTTAAAGACCTTTAAAGCACTTTGCAAGAGCACAACGGGAAAGTGATGTTTAAAACACGAAGGAAACTGAGAAAATTGCTTTCGTTAGTCTGCCTTGCTGTTTTGTTATTGCGGATGGTGTACAAGCACTGGTTTGAGGCAGTGGAGACGAGTGAAATTGAAGGTAAATACATGACCTGATAATTCTTATATTTGGAACTATGTCACAGTTGACTCAAAATGCTCACAACCCTAGCTTTTTCTTAAACACCTGATTTTACAAATTATGCAAGGTCGTTTTGAAATACGCCTGTTTCGCCATATCGAAGTCTCCGATTTATGTCTCAAATTTACATGTACTGACTACACCACTATAAAATGGTGTTACTGACGGTTAGCTGAAAATCGAGAAGGTTAATTAGTCTTTATGTGCCTTTTAATTTCCGAGAGCGCGCTCGAAACGATTAAAAATTGTGAAATAACTGGGAGAAACCAGTTTACCTCGAATGCGAATTCTTTTCAAAACGAAATAAGACAGCAACGTTCTAAAGCATTAAATAAGGGCTTGGGTTTCCTGTGCGTGAAAGAACCAATCCCGATGGGAATTTATGCATTGTGCAGGTAAAGAAGGTCCACCGTTAACTCTGAAAATTTTGCCAGAAATACGCAAATACTAGAGCCATTCAGATTGTTCTCCCCCATTTTCTCCCCCTTTTGGCCTTGTTCCTAGTCCGATCCTTAGATAGGGTATCGAAATTGTTTAGTCAAGCAGTACGTAAACGGCAAGTGAAACGAAAAAGAACCAGTCTATTTAATCTGAACAATCCGTTAAGAGTATTAACGTTATAGAAACGAGTTGGCTTGACCCGTTCCCACCTTTCTTAGTTTATTCGTTTTTTTTTTTTTTTTTTTTTTTTTTTTTTTTTTTTTTTTTTTTTTTTTTATAGGGTGTCATTTTTCGTGTTGGGGCCTTAAATAGGATATCAAAGGCCCGGGAATAGGGTCAGGGTTTAAGAACCTTCTCGGAATGCGCGCACACACACACATATCCGAAATTTATGGTAGTACCCCTCTCCCCCTGGGGTTACTAAGTTAGAAATGAGGTGAGAATGCTACAGCCTAATTTGCATTGGCTCGTCAATCCTTTAATTTTCTGGTTTTTTTCCTCAAGCGTATGGTGACAAACAGATATTTGGCTGACCTTTTTAGTGTTTTCATATTTGCTTCACTTTTGTCCGAAATAATTCGTCCAATAGCATATCCCTAAAAGAAGTTTCCGTGACTGCCATATGACTTTACTCCCGAAGTGCATTGTCGTTGCATGTAATTAACATCCGGGGTTGACATCACCTTTCCCGAAATATAATCTCGCTGACGCTGCATGCAATTTTGGCTTGAAATTTCTGCATTTTACCGAAGAATGCAATTTATTTTGACATTTCTGCATTTTACCGAAGAACTGGGGTGAAAATTCGATCAGATATTACCACGTGAGACGTAAATGGATTTCGTAACTGAAATGGTGGAAATTCTCATCGAGCACTGGTTTACGTTTGCCATTGCTTCGATTGTTGGAGTTGTTCTGTTTCACTTTGGAACAAAACATTCCCGTCAACTCAAACCTTACAGTCATATACCAGGACCAAAGCCTTGGCCGTTTATAAACCGCTTGCCAGATTTGATCAAGGCAAAAGGAGAAATTCATGTCTCCTTTGACCGGTATTACAAGAAGTATGGAAAGCTATTTGTTATGAGTAGCGTGACAGTTTCCTTCGGTGTAGCGGACCCAGAGATGATAAAACAGATTCTGGTGAAAGACTTCGATTCTTTTATCGACCGACCGGTACGTCCTTCTATAATTTTCTCCGTATTCGTCATTATATCTGCATCATCTTCGTTTTAATTAATTATGATTCGATATGAGGGATTACCTCGGTGTAAAAACCTGTAACTTTTTCTTTGTTTGTGAACTATTGATTTTCTGTTCTATATTGTTTTGAGGTTCTTCGTTTTACGTCACTTGTGAGTTTCACAGGTTTTTACACCGAGGATGAGCCCGATATGATCTCTCGTTTGTTGGTATAGCCATTCATTGTATTAATAGAAGTTCATAAATTCATGATTATCCTTTAATAATTTTGTCTTCCCTTATCTCTCATTGTTTTCTCCTTCTCTTCTTCAAGGTAAAAAATACTACCCTTCATTTGAAGTTTATTTTTTCCACGTCCTTGTTCATTTGTTATGGTTGGTGGCAATATTGTCATGTTGCAGGCGTGCGTGACTTCTGTCACAACTTTGGACGCGTCCAAGTTCGCATACTAATTATTAGGGTCTGCAATAATTATAGCAGCATACGAGCAAGTACAATTTTGTATCATTCTTTCTGGTTTTCACTGCCACGCAATAAAAAACTACAATAGCGATACTCAATGTTTACAAATATTTCTTTTGATATTCAAATTTGCCAACCACTGGAACAAAAGAACCCTTTGTTTCGACGGCCAATCAACCTCTTGTTGGCGCATTAATGACAACAGATGACGTAACTATGAACATTGCTAAGCTAAACTGGAAACAATTCAGTTACACAAGCGAACAATTTTAAAGTCTGAGCTCAATGCGGTGTACCGTTAACGTTCGCGGGTTATTTTCCAAAACGTTCTATACAAATTTAACATCCCTGTGTAACAGACTGGTGAAAACCGACCTGGTGGGTTATTTTGCCCTCCCCAGCTGCACGTGGAATTTAGTTTCACGGCTCGTATGAGAACTTGTGTGTTATTGGGCTCGAGCACTGGGAACGGATATTGTTGGTCAAAAGGACTGCGGGCTTGGTAAACCGCTTTCAGAAACATGCGCAGTTTGCCTCTTGATTGCAGTACGCCAACATCGTGCGGACTCTGACAAGTGATGACCCTGTGGTCGTGTTAAAAAGCCAGATGAATCGTCGAGTGATAGTACCCTTGGCGCTTTGAAAAATGGGAATTCTACCATATTACAGTGAATTTAGTTTTATTTTTTCAATCGATCTCAGTTATTGTGAAGACTTCAGCGAAAATGTACTCAGCGTCCTTGTTTAAACTAGCTTAAAACAGAGATGATTTTACCTCGGAAGGTATTACATTTTTCCCGAAACAACTCCACCGGAATGAGCCGTTCCATTTGGATTTACCCCGTAATAACCGGTTTTTTTCGTACAATTTTTTTAGAGCCTGCATGTTACAATATTGCGAGACTTACTATGAGAGACTTACTCTTCATCTTCTTGAATAGTGTTAAACAGTGATTGGTTTTGCAAGAAAATTAGCAGACAATTAAGGCCTTTTGAATGAGTAATAGAAACATAAAACCAGCTTCTTGCAGTTAAACGAAAACGTCAGCGTGAAACCCGCAACAACGATCGACAAACTACGGCTGTTTTTTATCAATAAAGGGAAAGGATATTCGCCTAATGGAGAACTTTAAGGCCTTTTATTTCCCTTCCAAAGTGCAACAGTTGAATAAGTTCGCTCGTGTTTCCTGCGACCCGGATGTAATCGCAGTGTGAGCGGGGGCAATCCCTCTCAGAACCAATCCGATTGCAGGATTTGCAGAGTTCTGTCCGCTCACGCACTGACAAAAAAATGTACGAAAACTTTTGCTCTAAGGAGCTGTTTTCGAATTTCGTTTCGTGAACATAATGGGCTTGCGCAAGCAATAAACTTTTGTTAGTCATCGTCATCCTCGCGTTACATCTTGCATAGATTCTATTAGGACCACCGACGTACCGAACAATTTTTTGTTCTGTCCACACAAGTGCGTTTTGCTTTGAAAAGGCATACTTTTTACTTCACCAAATTAATGTTGCGGTTCCTAGACGGTGTCTATAGTGAGTTCTACTAATTAAAAACTTCGTTTTCCTGTTACGGTGTGGACGAATGAAACGATGCTTTTCAAAGACGTCGATGTCACGATGTTCATTGTAGCTATGGATGAAGTAATCTGCAGATACTCCACCCGCACCTCAGGATCGCTACGTATATTGCACGTTATCCCATCGTTTCTTTTTTTATTTATGATTTGACGTACGGAAAAAGCCATTCCACAACGAAGGTGTCGATGGAGAGCTTTCGACACGTTTCTGAACAATACCAAATATATATTCCACCTTGTTGTACTTCCTTCTTGATTGGGCGATCTAACCCTAGGTTTATGAGTTCTGACGGACAACTTTTAGTTACATTTTTTCAGGATTTGCTTGAGTTTCCACCACCACTGAACAATTTACTGAGTGTAGTAAAGGGAGAAAAATGGCGACGTCTCCGAAACACACTCTCGCCTTCTTTCAGTGCTTTGAAAATGAAGAGGATGGTGCCTCTAATGAACCAGGCATGTGACATCTTCATGGAGAAACTGGCAAAAGTGGCCGATCGAGATGAAAGCGTAGATATTCATGAGTAAGTGAATATAAGTGGGTGACTAACAGACAGACAAACCGATCGACACACCGACAGAAAGACATACGGGCTGCACTAATTGATCGATTGATTGATTTACTTTTATGATTGCTTGTTTGTTCGCTCGGTCGCTCGCTATATATCGATTGATTATGACGCTCAGAAAAAGAATTTTGCTCGATCATTAGACAATATAAACATGAGACGCGATCCCCTAAAAACGACTGCGCGAGAGGCAAAAATAATTTCGCTCCATCATGATCATTAGATATTGAAGATTGGACATTTCTCTTCAAAAATAACATAGCTTTGTTGTCTTGTTTCTCCTCAAGTTTTATACGAACACTAACATTTGACGTCATCTTGTCGACTGCCTTTGGTGTCCAATCAGAATGCCAAACTAATCCAGACGATCCTGTCATGATCCAAGTCCGTGACGCCCTTCGGTTTGGCCCGGTAGCACTGACAGTAATTGCTTTAGGTCTGCTTCTTCCATATGGAACCAAAATGCTGAAACTTTTATCTCCGTGGTTGTTTAAAAATTTTCAAGGCATTAAGAATGTCGCGGACCAAGTGATCAAAACAACAAAGGAAAAAGCTGAGGGTACGGAAAAGGTAGAAATATCTCACGATTTATTCAGTTAGTCTTATAAGTTGTAAAATACAAATATTAATGCCAAAAGTGTCTTCAAAAGTACCAAGGGAGGAAGATCGAGATTCATGATCCAAAATCATGGTCGGATCATGGTGCATTAAAGAAACAGATCAATCCACCTTGGGCAAGGACTTGACGGTTCCTTGATGCACCATTATTCCAGTGATTTCGGATCACCGATCCTGATTTTTACCCAGATCATTCGAAAGGAACGCACCCTAAGGTTATTTGTGACCGCAAAGTTAAGTATTGAGGCCAAACGTGAACGTTTGGTACCAAAGTAGCGTTCCTTTTGGATGATCCGCGTTAGGATTAATGATTTAAAATCTGGGATCGGATCATGGTGTTCCCAAAGGAACGAACAATAAGAGCCGCAAAGCCTTCGTTTTCTGACGCTTGCCAATCGAAAAGCGAAGGTGTGCGTAGTGTTATCATCAACTAGTTCAAGACCAGCTGTAAGGATTTTGTTCCTAAATCTTCACTGGAGAGTCGTGTATATATTGCCATGTATTATATGAATGGCTTACATTTTTTATATTTAGTTATATGCCTGATGTTTTTTTTTACCGAGTTTAAATAAAGTTACTTGACTTGACTCATCCCGATGATTTTCTTTTCTTCAGAATTTACTGGAGCTCATGTTAAACGCTGAGACACGAGGCAAAGGTCTCAGTGATGATGAAATCGCTGCCCAATCCATCGGTTTCTTGCTCGCTGGCTCTGACACGACGAGCGTCACCTTAAGTCTGACAACTTACTTTATAGCTTCAAACCCTGAGGTACAGGAAAAGCTTCATCGTGAAATTGATAGCGTGTGGACTGATGAGGACGAAATGCCGTCCTACGACACAGTTCGGGATCTCCCTTACCTTGACATGGTCATTTCTGAGACACTACGACTCCACCCAGTTGGTAAGTATCAAAACACAGTTTATGGGGCGAGGGCAGGGCTCGCAGACCTTCGCGTACTGGATAAAAGGTTGGAATATATCTTATTCCTTATTAAAGCATATAAAAGCAAACATTGGCAAAATTAAGCTTGATAGCTACAGCTATTACTTACCGTTGTCCCTGGCCTTCCCGAAGGAGGGTTTGTCCAACATGCACGAACTGAAGAGAATTGTCTTTCTCTCAGTGTCACTGATTGTTTAAGTATATCCTTTATATGGTAAACATAAATTCAAAAAACCTTTGTGCATTTTGAAGCTATCGCGCCATTGTTCTAAAATCACAAAGCCTGTACACGAGCGTATCATTGCTTCCGTAGCAAGAAGCGACTCATCAGTAGGAGTATTTCTACTTCCTCCTTGATGGGATGCTAGTCTATCGCAGGTTTACCTCCGCCCCTCTCCAGCATTAAGTTCCCCGGTACCCATTCTTACACCTGGTTGAAAAGAGGCATCGTGAGAGTAAAGTGTCTTGCCCAAGGACACAAACGCAGTGGCTCCAACCTGGATTTCACGATCAGGACTGCAACGCATGATCCATTAGGCCACTGCGCCTTTCCTAAGGGTCATTTTAGATCGTATATCAAAGCTGTGATCGAAGGCTTGTCGCTTTTTGGATTCAACAGCTAGCCTGGTGTTGAATATGTCTTCCACCAGCAGTGGTGTTTCGCGTAAGACTTTTTCACGATTAATTAAATACGACAGAGCACTTCACATGCGAAACTGCACGAGGCTCGAACCAATTTTGAGATCTGGGCTGGCTCATAAACTAACCTACGATTTTGTTTCAAAAGTTATTACAGTTCAGTATTAGGGGTGTTCGACATTGTTGTTCAGTGAAATCAGGCCTTATAGCCACGCCGTTAATACGACGTATTCGTTATCGGGGCCACTATTTTGGCCAACCTCAAAACGGTGCACTGCCCTCCGTGAAGATATTTTACCTAAAACTGAACGTCATTAATGACACAGCCAAGTTAATGTGATTCACAACCACATTTTGGAATCCTTGGTCTTTACTTTCGTTGAAGATATCTATTTATCGTGCTAACATTTCCACTCGGTAGGGCAGATGAGATAAGCTACATTGCTTTAATGAGAACTGAATAGTAGCCCGGGGGGGTACTCCCTCATATGGGCTATATAGGTATGTACGGCCCCAAAGGGTATGGTTTTTCAGCTGTTTTGGTCATAAATAGGGTATCAATTGTAGCTGATTTTGACCATTTTGGTCATAAATAGGGTATGGTTTTGCAGTCTACCCTTGATATGGGTATGATTTTAAGAAGAAGCCACTTTTTTCATAATTATCAAAAAGAAAATCAACAAAAGCCCTTCACAAATTATGTTTACGGTAATTTAACATTGGTCTGAACTGGGTTTTGATTTGAGAGTCATGTCATAAATAGGGTTTCGAATTTTTGGTCAGGTCATAAATAGGGTAGGGAATGTTGCAGATTTTGGTCATAAATGGGGTAAGGGTCTTGGGAAGCGGGCCGCACACTCCCACCTTATTTTTCGAGGAGTACCCCCCCCCCCCCCGGGAATAGAAGCTAGAATATGTTCCGCTTTAAAAAAAAACCGTAAATTGCGTTCACTGTGGTGTGGTTATAATGTGATTTCAAATCAAAATTGACCCTGCCCTCCTGTCTCAGAAGTGAGTAGTCTGGCCGGTGCTAAAGTTTTTTTATGGTCAAATCGCCAATCAGTGGCAAACGTTTTCAAGTTTACCCAGTTTACGGCCCCGTTTTGTCCGTCCATGCCCCATCTTCGCGTTCGTGTTTGTTTTGAGTTCTACAGCTTTGAGCTGTTCCCGATATTCCAGCTAGGTCAATGACCGTTTGGCCAGAGCTGAAACTCTTTCCTCTTCCCAACTGTTTCTTTTTAACTTGGTACTGAAACCAAGTATTATTCGTTTCAGTCGCCTTTCTCATGCGTGAGTGCACAAAGGACTGCAAGGTTAAGGACCTGACAATTCCAAAAGGAGGATTCGTCTACATCCCTATCCACAGTATTCACCGAGACCCAACCATCTGGCCCAACCCAGAAAAATATGATCCAGACAGGTTTGCCCCTGAAATGAAGAAATCACGTGACCCTTACTTGTATCTGCCATTTGGAACCGGCCCTCGAAATTGCATCGGGTTGAGGTTTGCACAAATGGAGTTGAAGTTGATGTTGGCAAGAATCCTGAAGAAATACAGCCTTGAGTTGGCGGCAGACACAGTGATCCCGCCTCGAGTTAAACAAGACATCACTCTGATAATTGATGGCGGGATTAACCTCAAAGTTAAATCACGCCTCTAAGAGTCTTATTACAGGCGAATTTAATTTCAACCCGGTTTGCCGTGCTGAGATTTTAGCATAAATAACGCGATGCAAATTAACGTAGTTAGTTACACCTTTTACGCTGAAACGTTTTGCTAGGTTTGCGTTTTCCTGTGTGTATATAAAATTACTCGTTCACTTCTTATATTTATACATGCAAAAACCCCCGTCTCACCACTCCCTTCCCCCTCCAAAAAATACCTTTTATAATCGAACCCCTATTAAGGTGGCTCGATGGGATTTTTCAGTGACGATACCTTTCAACTTTGGGCAGCTAGTGCACCACCATAGAGTATCCGACAGAAAATCGATTGTTCCGGTTGCACTAGAGACAGATCGAAGTTTCAGGTGAAGTTCATTTTATCGTGATCGGAGTTACCATAGCAAGGTAGTGACGTCATGCCCCACTTTAATCGCGACCGAATAACCTGTCATCAAGGTATAATTTTGGAAAACCCTTCCTGGATCTTTAACCTGACATACGTTTCTTGAGGTCTGCCAAATGTGAAGAATTTTTATAAGAGCGATTTCGAAAAAATTTATGGTGAAGTTTTTAGGTGTTAAAATACAACAAAATCGTGTTAGTTCCTGAATGCTATTAAAACGTTTGTTCACCAGGTCTGATGTATGATGACTTTGGTCTGAAATAAATTGAATAACATCCAATTACATTTGGTGAAAATCTTAGCAAAATCGTTCTTTTCGATTTCTGAAAATACTGGCTTGAATATCAACAGGGGTGGAGTGTTATTTTGCTTTTTTGTCAAAATTGACCCTATATTTATTAAAATGGTCGTTATTTAAAAAGCGGTAGATTAATTTTTTAAAAGCACATTTTCGTACTTCGTAGATGCAAATATCCTATTTTTTTGTCGGTTGGCCCATTAAACATTTGCTTTCTGAGACGTGATCTCACCGGACTCTTGCGCAAAACCGATGAAGTTGATAACATATTATCCCTGTATTCTTACCAAGTCACCTTGTAGAATGGTATAAAAAATAACCGTGCATGTACGTCTGTGCATTTCGACTATTTTCGTCTTTCTTTCATGTGGTGGTGATGATAATGATGATATATACTTTTTTCGTGTCAGTTGAGGATCTAGCTCCTAGGTGACTAATTGGGGACACAGTACTTTAAAAAATGAACATTCATGTCACAAAGCATACAGGAGCAGCGTTCATCAATTAGATTACTAAGATCTATTCATGAAAATACTCAGTGCGTTTATCTTGAAAACTGAAAATTTGCGCCCTGCTTTGTATAAGCCATAGTCTATCCTGACGTGCGATGCAATTACTTTATTAATCTAATGTTTCCACTGTTCCCGATTGGGCAATCTGAAGATCCAATACCTTTGGTATGCCAAAGGGGTAACAGCTGCAAATGGTGAAACAAAACTGAGTATCAAGATCCCTCGCTAATGCTCAGAAACATCGGTGTGAGACCGCGAGGTATCCAAGGCGGATGGATGGAAATTAGAACTATCTCTTGCCAGCAATACGGTGTCTTCTCCTGACCACTGGGTAGGTAGCAGCTATCCAAAACTACTTTTGTTTGTTATTGTAAGCAGCTTCTATTGTTTTCAAGACAAAGTCATTGTTTCAATTGTTGAGTCTCAGTGGTCACTGATGTCTGGTTTAATTTGCTGCCATATTTATGATATGTGAACAGTGTCTCGTCTCCTCTTTCTTGGCAGTTCGGCTAAAAACTGGTAAGCTTAGCTTGTTCTTTCTTTTTTTGGTTTAGGTTTAGCCAACATTAAGCGGGCAGAAATGGCTTTTTCTATGTGCCAATTGAGCATATAACTTCCAGGACACAGTTGTTCGAAAGGCAGTTAGCGCTAATCAAGGAATCATAGGCATACGGACACTTGCGGGCTAATGAGCGGCTGGTAACCTCCCTGTCCGAAAAATTTACACGCGTTCCGAATGTCGCCTTTTGTTAATGAACAGGTAACGAATAACTGCAATCGGTCTTATTCCTGGAGTAGTAGGCAGACCATTTGTTCAGATTTCATCATGTTAATTAGTACTTTATTTGGCACCTTAATCAAAAACTAGCCGAGATCTCCAGTCGAAAAATGGCATGAAACGAGCAAACGATAAAATATACTTTTTCAGAAACGTTCCCATAACTGCTTCAAGAATGTCTACTGGCGCAAGCATGAACAAGCATGCCTGGAGGATACCTCACAAATCCTAGTATCATATCGCCCAATACACACCACCGTGTACATTGTACTTGTGAATTTTAAATTAACCAATTTCTTCGTTGTTAAATGTAGTCAAAGAAGCATTGGCTTTTCCTTTTTTGGCATCTTAGCGATTGCCAGTAGTTCAGCTGGCAGCACCGTTTTTCCACAGAGATCATAACGAATATCCCCAAAACAGGTCTCTTCCACTTTCCATCATCTTTTACATCCAAAAGACCTCGAAAAATGAAATCGATACCGCAATTGCAATTGGTTTTTATGTATACGTTGCAGTTGTATTTTCGGTGGATGCTTAACCATGCACTATGAGTCATCCATGCACATTGCGCTGGTGTTCAAAATCCACGAGGTCATAGTTTGCGGTAACACCGACTTCAATGAAATCTTTTTTTGTGGAGAATTACGAATCAACCTGCCCTACTGACTTGTCCTATTGACCTCAGGCAGTGAATTATCGGTCATTGAAAGTTGGATTAATTTGTTTCGAAGCCACATTAAAGATGCATTATGTATTATGGCGGACGTGTACTTCGCATTATGCAGGTTTAAACTCATGCAGATGTCTCTTTAAAGACCTTTAAAGCACTTTGCAACAGCACAGCGGGAAAATGACGTTTAAAACACGAAGGAGACTGAGAAAATTGCTTTCGTTAGTCTGTCTTGCTGTTTTGTTATTGCACGTGGTATACAAGCACTGGTTTGAGGCAGTGGAGACAAGTGAAATTGAAGGTAAATACATGACCTGATAATTCTTATATTTGGAGCCCTTTAACTATGTGACAGTTGACTCAAAATGCTCACAACCCTAGCTTCTTTAAACACCTGATTTTACAAATTATGCAAGATCGTTTTGAAATACGCCTGTTTCGCCATATCGACGTCTCTAATTTATGTCTCAAATTTACATGTACTGACTATTAATTGTCCGTAGGAGTGAGTCTTGGGTTTACACCACTATAAAATGGTGTTACTGACTGTTAGCTTAAAATCGAGAAGCTTAACATGATTAGTCTTTATGTGCCCTCTAATTTCCGAGCGCGCGCTCGAAACGATTAAAAATTGTGAAATAACTGGGAGAAACCAGTTTACCTCGAATGCGAATTCTTTTCAAAACGAAATAAGACAGAAACGTACACTCAGGTAATTCATTTCCTTAATATAAAGCATTAAATAAGTGCTTGGGTTTTCTGTGCATGAAAGAACCAATCCCGATCGGAATTATGCATTGTGCAGGTAAAGAAGGTCGTTAACTCTGAAACTTTTGCCAGAAATACGCAAATACTAGAGCTATTAACTTGATCGCCATTCAGATTATTCAAAGCGTCCACTCAGAAACTGTTTCTAGGATAGGAACGAAGCTTGAAAGAATCCTTTTAATCACGCATTTTTTTGTAAAAACTAAGATCCCCGCCTTTTTCTTCCCCGTCGGCTAGTGATATGGTTAAACCTAAAATTTGCATGCAGCGTGTTTTGCTCTACTTTAAAGAACTGCTTCTCGTGATCTCTTAAGGCTGGGGTTCTAGCCTTGCCTTGCACGAGCCAAAATTCTATGCACAATCAGGCAAATTAAATACAATAAGAGAGAAATAGGTTTTTCTTTCTCAGTTTAATATATGTAATACAAATTTATCGAAGAATACGATCGAGCCAAAATTAACATTATCTCTAGACTGAGCAGACATCTGCTGACTTCCCTCACTTTGCAAAGGCCTAGGTTCTCAAATAAATGAATGAATAAATCCTTAGAGCATATATTCAAGTATCTTTCTTGGCCATTTATATTTAAACATTAAGAGACGAATTATACAATTGGACTAATGCGTCCTCTTGTATAAAGACGAACACAAGGAGCATTATCCGGTCGAATAAATATATTATTAAGTACTGAGCGAGGAACTACGTAAATATACTTGTTCTTGACGTGTACAACGTCCTGTGCCCGTCTATAAACTCAGCAACCATCGTCCGTCCTGATCGACGCATTATGATCCTTCTAGTATAAAAACGGCTTTTATAATTAGCGGTTATGTTTGTTCTAGTAGTGAACCAATTGGCATGTATTTAATTGCATATCTCCCCTTTTATGTTAATGCTATGAAAGGGGTTGACGAAACAGTAGTGCACATTTTTGAAACCGTAAATCTAACCTTGATAACTTCCTTTATTTCAGGTCCTCACATTTTTCCCGGCAATTCCCAGTTTGAAACCGAGAATAACGATGAACAGAAATACAGCATCGTCATCATTGGTTCAGGACCCACAGCGCTAGGCGCTGCTCAACGACTTTTTGAGCTGAAAAATAAGTATCCAAACCTATCCGTTGTAATTCTTGAACAAAATAGCAAACCAGGTGGACTTGCTGCATCTGAAAGAGACCATCAGGGCTTCCTCTGGGACATGGGAGGGCATGTGGTATTTTCACATTATGAATACTTTGACGACATCTTGGACAGAACTATAAAGAGCTGGAATCGGAGAGAAAGGGCGGCGTATGCCTTCATGAAGGGGTCTGATGGAATTAGAAGATTTATTCCTTACCCCGTTCAGAGCAACATCGAGTTGATGGACAAAGTAGACCGACAGAAATGCTTATCAGGGCTTGAAGAGGCTGCAGCAAATTATGCTTCAAAGGAAAGGCCTGCTAACTTCGACCAATGGCTTATTCATAACTTTGGTGTTGGTCTTTCCGAAGTGTTCATGAGAAAGTACAATAAAAAAGTTTGGACCGTAAATCCCTCTGAAATGAACTCTGTTTGGGTTGGCGAGCGCGTTGCAGTTCCAAACATTACCAAGATCAAGCGTAAAATTGGAATGTATGATAATGAAACGTCAGTTAGAGGTTCGACCTGGGGACCTAATAATTTCTTTCGATATCCCAAGTATAAAGGAACAGGTGGAATATGGCAAACCATCGCTGACCAGTTTCCTCGAAAGTGGTTTAAATTCCATCACAAAGTTATAGGACTGAATATCGACACAAATTCTCTAACGGTTGAGAAGGGCACACGTTTTCAATCGGTGCAGGAGTTTCAGTTTGACACCGTTGTATCAACGGTACCGCTGGACATATTTGTCAATATGATAACTAGCAAAGACGGGTCTATAGAGGACATGAAGAAATTGACAACTCAGCTTGTTTATTCGAAAACTCATGTGATAGGTATAGGCCTGACTGGTCAACCACCACCGATGCTTTTACGCAAGTCCTGGATGTACTTTCCTGACGCGGACGCTCCATTCTACCGAATAACAGTATTCTCCAGTTACTCAGACGATCACGTTCCAAAACCTGGAAAACAATGGTCACTCATGTGTGAGGCGGCAGAGCCTAAACAAACCTCCAATTTAGAATACTGGACAAAGGATAATTTGATTAATGCTACTATTCAATCATTAATACTTTACAAATTCATTTCATCAGACATGATTGTATCTAAATTCTATCGACGGCTGGGTCACGGGTATCCAGTTCCTTCTATCAACAGAGAAGCAATTCTGAAAAAGGTCCAGCCTTGGTTGGAATCTAAAGGCATCTACTCACGCGGTCGGTTTGGAGGCTGGCGATATGAAGTCTCAAACCAAGACCACTCGTTCATGCAAGGCGTTGAAGTTGTTGACAGGCTTTTGCGAGGTATTCCTGAGGGGACTTACTTTTTCCCAAACCTTGTCAATTCCAGGCGAAATACTGGCCGGCTTGTTTCTTTCGAATTTGTTATTGCACATTTTAATGAAAATCTTGACTGGATTGAACCGATAGCCAAGCAAGTCCGTGTCTATCATAAGGGCAACGATCGTCAACCTCCTCCCATGCAACTGCATGCCTGGAAGAGGTTACCTAATGTTGGCCGGGAAAGCCATACATACCTGTACCACATAATAAACAATTATGAAATGTTGACGGACATAACTGTTTTCCTACAGGCCGATAACGGACATCTGTCCTGCAGCTCCTTTACTAGGCCTCCTATAGATTACGTTGATGATATCCAAAGTATGACATCATTGAAGAATGCCTGCCTACAACCTGCACGGTTTAGGGAGTGGGGAAGAATTCGCCACAATGAGAAGTTTCGAAAGATGTTGAGAAGTGGTGAAATGCGTTCTGCAAATTTGACGATGCATGATTTTTTCAAGGAACTTTTTGGATTTTCGCCACCGAGTTTTGTTGACTTTTGCAAGGGTGGATGTTTCGCTGCAACGAAGGACATGATTAAGAAACATCCAAAAGACTTTTACATTAAGGCCATTTCATTTGTTGATGATCATCCTAACCCAGAGGAAGGTCATTACTTTGAAAGGCTCTGGTCTACGATATTTTCCTTACCGTCCAGTTAATGGCAAGTGGGATTTCAAAACTTTAAATTTATTTCCAAATACTGACTCCAACCTTTCCCAGAGATTTTTCCGCTTTGATTGTTTATTGACCCATTCCTAATAGTCGGGTATGGTGTAATTTTGTTTTTGATATCAAAAGACAAATCAAGTTAAGCCTTCCTGTCAATAGTGGCGACGACACTCTGGACTGTCCAAATAAAATTAATATGGAACAACTTAAGCCAGACATAAACAGGGGTCACCAAACGGCGAAGACATTTCTGGCAGCTGATCGACAAAGTAAAGTTTATACTTTGTATATTGGTCGGACAGGGAGGTGGCGGACAGAGGTTGACTCTAGCCTGTCCTCGATATTTGTGAGCTTCAAGTCTAAGTTTTGTTTCACTATTTGCGGATGTTGCGCATTTGGTATAGTAATGGTATTCTTCCTTCAGATTGGAAGCTGTTGTGAAATAAAAGAAATACGTCATAAGAAGCATTGAGTTCTCCAACTTATAATTAATATGTGATGACTCTAACTTTCGCCTCACATAACATTAAATCGAAAATATGTATAGGACCGTACATAAAGCTTACCAGATCAAACTTGTGAAAGTTGAAGCTTTTAAAGGGCATTTGACATATTTCCGTGCATGTCTGACAAATATTTGGCTTCTGGTCCGACATCAAAGTTAATTTATCTGATTAAAAACCTGTTCCTGGCACTTCTGTAATAAGGGTTTGGTTGATAAATTGGAAAAAGGGAATGGATGGGCTGTTCGGTTTGTCTTTAGAGACAAACGCATGAAGAACCTCTTAGTGTTTTAGTTGGAAGATCTTTATTGGAACATAAATTATATAAAATCCTTTGTACGGTTTACAAACTCGTAAATCACGATACGAACCCGGAGAGTCTGAGTGAGCTATAGCTAATTCACCAAGAAAAACGACATATGCTTTGAGAGGAAAGGGCATTCTGGACATTGCCAAAGGCTAACGCCACAAGGCTCGGACTTAAGAAGTCCTGGCCTTATCAAGTGTCCAAGTTTTGGAACAGCTTACCTGATGCCCTTAGAGCGTCATGATAGATTTATTTTTAATAGTAATTAGGTTATTGACAATAAAAGTTGACAGTTACTTGTGATAATTCAGATTACACTGTGCGTGGCTGGTCTGACGCAGTGCTTGTCGTTTTGTCCTTGCCAAGGTCCTCTTCAGAGACCTTTCTGCCCTTCAAAACTCGTTGAGCATCGCGCTCAAAGCTCCGTTCGCTAACAAAATGATGACAGCAATCTCGCCTTATATCGCATAAGGATTCTCGACCGCACAAATTCACGATATAATGGACAATAGAAGTTGACAGTTACTTGTGATAATTCAGATTACATTGTTCGTGGCTAGGTTCTTTCTAGGTTTACTTTATATTTATCTTTTATTTACTTATTAATTTATTTATTTATTTTTCGTAGCATATCTGTAAAGAAGCTGGAATAGTTTTCTCTAAACGAAACCATCTATAGCAAGGTGCAGTGTATGCTCCACGTTAAAATAAATAAGGTATTGTATTGTATCGTATTGTATATGAACATCACAGGAAATGTGATGTTCTTGAGGAGTGATATACACAAGGTGGCTCGGGACGAACGCTTTGACAAAGGAATGAGGCTGGACAAAGAGGCATTTGAAACCTCCGAAGCGGTTGCAGAAGGTCACAGTGGTTCGTGGCATCGTGTACTGCGCAACCTTAACAAATTCCTATTGGTTAAAGCACTTTCTGCGAATGAAGGCTGCACATGCGCATTGTTGTGATAATGACCCTTCAGATTTTCGCGGCCTTCTTCGGGAATACATAATTTCCTTGCGTGCATGGATCAGTATATATTAAAGAAGGAATCTGCGCCGCGAAGTAAAAAAAGTATTTTTATATCTTCAGAAAGAGAAGAAGAAGCAAGATGTTTTTTTGATTGAAGGTGACGTGCTCTATTTCTTCTCTGATATTCACTGCCACAAATTTCACATGCTATTCTGTCATTTGAATTACCAAACCCGGTTAGGGTACCCAGTACCTAAATTATTGTTGTTATACAGCTCTATCATGTTAATAAAAGAGGCACCTCTTTAAGCCAAGTTGTCAAAATGCTACTTTTCGATTTTATGTCTTTATAGAGAGAGGAAAGGTCATGTATTGGATCATAAATGGCCGTATCTCGTAAATTGCAATTTTCAAAAATGTAAAAAATGCATTTTTTTAATGCTAAAACAAAGCCAAAGGAATAGCCAAAAGTGTCATTGAGAAAGAAATGAGCACAGATATTTTCAGAGACGTATTAATAGAGGGAAGGCAATTAAGTCATGAAGTTAATATGCTGAAAGTAAAGAATCATGAAATACTCAGCATTCAATTGAATTCATATGACGATAAAAGGTGGATTTTAGATGATGGAATAACTACTTTGGCATATAGGAGGAATTAATCATTACATAATTAATCTCCACTACGGGGAAATATTCCTCCTATATTTTGCTCATTTAAGACATACAGCTGGATATGGTCATTATATTGCTCATGTCCAGCTTTATCTCTGTTTAGGAGGAATAAAACGTTACATAATTAATCTCCACTATTATATTTTTTATTAATTTTATTTATTAATATAATGTATTCTTTTTTATTATTAGTAAACTTTAAAAATTGATATACAATTCCCGTAGTGGAGATTAATTAGTAACGTTTTAATCCTCCTATAATAGATAGAGATAAATTTAACCTATAATATAGCCATTGCTGTCACTATCTCTTCACTTTCTAAATTTAGGAGGAATAAAACGTTACACACCTCCTATGGAGATTAATCATATAACGGTTTATTCATCCACTATTAAAGAGAAGGACATTTTCACTATATATACAGTACTAATTTATTTGACCTTCCTTTTTCTAATAAAAGAGGGAAAGTAGTAACTAATATGGGGGTACTCCAAGAGAAGTTATTCATTTTACTTTTTTCTTATCCTCACATGATATGGTTCATTTCCTGGTTCAACTTCTTTCAATCCTCTCTTTCAACTCTTGCTATCCAACAGCATTTCACTCGACTCTCCACTCACAACATTTCCAATATATTTTCAGTTGTTAATTCTTTCAGGCTCGTACCACAATTTCAAGTGTCGTGGAATGTGCTCGTACCCCCACATTAGTTACTATTTTTTCCCTAAATCTTTATCTTTAATTAGGATAATTGCCTGTAGTTTACATTAATCCAGCAATGGGCAGCGGCAGCTATTTACAGCAACATACTACATACATCAGTAATTAACTATTAACAATATGTATTTTTGTTCTAAACAGAGTTAGGGTTTCAGACCTCCAGCGACACCCCTATACCCAAACATGGGTCAAGTGCCTGAGATTTAAGAAATAGAAAACATGTTTCGTGTTTCTATCGAGTTATAGAAAGACGGAGAAGAAGTGGAAGTTTGGGAGAACGAGAAATGCTGTGGGAACACGAGCCGTAGGCAAGTGTTTCCACAGCTTTTTCGAGTTCTATTTCTTTTAGAAAACACCGCGACGAGGAAAAGGAAAACGACTTGTTAACTTTGATTATCAAAATGTAAATTCTCTTTGCTCGCGCCATCATTACATCAACAGCTTGTGCTAGTTCTGTGTCTCCATCTAGTTATAGAAACACGATTTTTAACCAATCAGCGCGCGTATTTTCTCAGGACTGTTTTCTAAAATAAATATAAAACTCCGCTTATGTCAGCCACTCTTATTTGTCGTTTCGCGGCCGATTGCCCTCTGTGTTGGAAAAGAACCTGGTCTGGCGGTCCGGCAAAACAGGGTACTCCTGAGAAGGCAATCCCAGGGGGGGACTCGAATAATACATGACGGGGGGGGGGTCCGACGGAGCCTGCAATTTTAGACCCAAAAAATACCTGGCATAAAAATTTCCTTCCCAAAAAGTACATACAAGACTTAAACACCTCAATACGGATTTATTCAATCGAACTCTTCTAATGCAAGATTTTGCAGAAAATTCAAATGAATATTTTTCTGATCCACCAATTTCAACAAACATTTTGTCCGGAGATTTGACCCAAAAAATACGTGACAGATCTCTTGACCCAAAAAAAACCGAGCGTGTAAACTTTCATCACAAAAATATACGTTGGAAGCCCCCGGACCCCCTCCCCCGGGAAGGTAATTTCTCCGTGTTCCCCATATCGTACGTCACACCATGCCACTCACATACATTTTAAGCCCGCAATGCAATGCACAGGCCCAAAAAGCGGGAAAACCTCATCTTCAAACCTAATTTTCTCGCCAAAATGAAAAGGGTATAAATTACTACCCAAACTAAACTTTACCTATGTTAATAGTGGAGCTCCGGCAGCCCGAATGGCCGCAGAGCGGAGCCCCATACCTATAGAAATAGGAGAACCAAGCACGCATACAAGCTACAAACAGGTGAACTATGCCTTTCATTTCTCATGGTCAAAACGCCCGTGGGCGCGTGCAAAATACGGACGTACGTCCGTACGACGACGTCGCCCCAAATATCAGCATGGCGGCTATAGTTCAGAGAGTTCGACCTGGTTAATAGTGTTAAAGGTTACCACAAGCTTACATCGTTGCCATGTTAATGTCAATTGACAGCTGTCAAAAGAAAGTATCCGCTGACCAGATCGCGGGCTCAGATTTAGAACTCATATATGTAACGTGTTGAAGTTGACCGCTGACCAGAAATTGTTTTTCATTGATTTCATTGGGACTCGGATTTTTTCCGAGTTTCCGTTGATGCCATTTCAATGTTGATTTATTTCTTTCATTGCTCTCTTGGAGGTTGGTTGGTCGCATCTTCGATGTGCTTTAATGTGACTGCGCGATGCAGTTAAGAGCTATATGGCTATGTGTGCTTTTCATCAATTGAGTGAGTAACCGCGCGATGCAGTTCCAGTCAAGATCCACATTTGACCCTTGCTCGCCATAGAGTCTCCAGTAGCTAAATTATTATTATTATTATTATTATTATTATTATTATTATTATTATTATTATTATTATTACAAGTGAAACCGGAAATAACAATATATAATTATATATCCCATAAAAAGGTAGATATAAGGCAAAGAAACAAAATGATGGCCGAAAAGGGTAACTTTTAATGCCATATATTACGGCGAGACATGACTAACCTTCTACAGGGGCGACACTGAAGCAAAGTAAAAATGGAGAAAATGGTTACAATACAGAAATATAAATAATAGATGTGTACTATTTATGTTTGGCTTAGAGACTTTTAGTTCGCTGACTCCCATAATATGAAAACTCAATTCCCTCGAGATTCCTTCGGCTAGTCATTTTCGACAAATTAATAAAGTCGTTGATTGATTGATTGATTGATTGATTGATTGAACTAAAGAAATAATCCGTCAGGAAATTTGTCATTAAATTACAGTCACACCTGCAGAGATTAAAACAAAAAAAGGATTTACTTTTCAAAGAGGTGAAGAGGTACGGGGGGGGGGGGGGGGGGGACTGCAGAGAAAAAATGTAGGAGAGGAATGGCAGGTTAAAAAGGGAAAGGTGTAAGTGGCATTCCCAAGGTGGTAAGAACAATGATAAGCTGTGTTGAATTTACAATTTTGTTAGACTCTCCAACAAAGTTAAGACATAAGTAGATACTGCTACGTGAGGGGTAGAACCAGAAGAAAAAAGTACAATGAGATGAAGGTTCAGAACCCCTGCCCCTCCCATTCATCCACTACTGACTTATTATTTAGACCTTGTAGACATTGTTTCTCTCACTTAACTTCTCATGGTTTTGAAAGATATTTGTTGCTGAGCCAGCAAGCCGGAGCTTGCTAATATAAATGTTAAAACAAATTAAAAATGGTTGTATAGAAATTTGGGGGTTAAATGTTGTACAGACGGAAGATTGTATTGTATTCATATTTTTGTGGATATTTGTTATGAGTGGGCTTGGATCGAGGCAAGTGTATTTGTACTTCTTTGAGAAAATAGTTGACAATTTTTCTTTATTATTTTTACCTTTTTTAGTTTTTGCATATTAATTCATTCATACCAAAAAATCACAAGTGTTAGTTGAGAGAGAGAGAGAGAGATGCTCTGAAAACACGCCTATCCGCTCTTTTTCTGACAGTTTTTTAGTTCACGATAAACCAAAAATTAAATGTTTTGCAATTTTTTTCTTTGGTTAAAATTACAAAGGAAGACATTGCCCGCTATGTTTTTCATCGAATCGTAGATTCTCCACACCTCGCGATTCACACGTCATTTTGTTTAACCAATCACAGAAAGCGAATCGACCTTCTGAAACGAAGCGACGGTTTTCTTGCGACAGCACTAAAGTGGTATTTGCGGTCAAGTTTAACAAATTTCTAGTCCGAAATTTGACTACATTCAAAACGGTGAAATGATTTTGAAATTTTGGTTGATCCTGTGTCATAAACCCTTAGACCAAGTCAGTGGATTAAAGACCACATGAAGGCTGTGCGATTCCTCGTTCGACTCTCTCGTTCCGCCACTTCGACTAGGTCACCTGAAGATGTGTTAGACTGTGAAAGATTTGTGTGGTGAAAGAGCTGTGGTGAAAAGCTGAAATGGTCGCCAAAATGGGAGATTTGCCGTCAAATTCAACTAAGTACTGGAAAATTTCTAGTCCGAAGCATAAAACTTGAGATCAAGTCAGTGGATTAACGACGTCCACGTCAACGCTGTGCTATACCTCGTTCGACTCGACTCTCCTTCCGCCACTTCGACTAGGTCACCGAAAGATGTGTTAGAGTGTGAAATTATTTTTAACTGGCCACTCTGGGAAGAATTATATCAAGGCTTGATGGACGGCTTTTTTGGATGTATCTAAAGCGTTATGAAAGGGATTGTATTCGCGCCGCGACTGCATTCGACAACATAAATTTTCCCGCCGTGCTTGAGCTTGAGCATGACTAAAGACGAAGTATGTGCCATTTGCGCAGTGGCCCGATGTAGCCTTTTCGACGATTGGAGAAGGTATTTACCGTTGACTTTTTATTTAGTCGTTTTCTTCAAAAAAGTTATGGTCAACCGATGAGCCAGATAAGCGTTGTCTTTGTTTATGTGCCCAACTTTTGTATGGCTCGGCAAGAAGTTAAGCCTATACTCAAGTTTATCGTCAGTTTGTTTGTGAAGAAGGTTTTCAGGATTTCTGTGTTGGACCCATTCTTATAGTAAATTACATTTTAATTTCCCCTCAATTTCAAAAATAGATTCAAATGAAATTTACCCGAAAGCTAGGCTTACAATTTAAACGTTGTAAAAAGGTTTTTTCTCAGACTACCATTGTAAACAGGGGCCACAAACCAGAAGCGTATAACACGTTGTAAAACTGCCAAATCTATTAAAACAGTTATTTGCTAATCTTTCTTTGTTTTTTTTTCCGACTGTTCTTCGGTCGGTTTTGACATAAACTTAAGTACTTCACGTCTTCAGAGTTATTAAGTTTAGGTACTTTCCGCGTTTAGCGCGCACGTACACGAACTCGCACAAACAGCCGTGATTTTAAAACTTTTCTCCGTTTCTGCCTAATCTTTGACATAAAATTGTTAGCTCTATAAAAATTGAATTAAATTATGTGAACCCCCATGCATTACAACCACTGTGAAAACGTTTTTTGTAGTACAGTAATTTTTCAGATACAACAAAATGTTTCGCCACTCAAATTAAACTTATGTGTCGGAATCGTGTAATTTCTAAGGGTAATCCATTTGAAAGCACGAACTGTTCCAGTATTTGTTTATGCGCAACTATTTTTCTTAGGCCAATACTTTGAATAATGGCTTTATTGTACACTTTGTTATGATTGTAATAGGGAATTTAGTTCATGGACAGTATAAAATAAAGTTTTGATGTCTGTGCGAATGAAGGTAACGTGTTAAGTTTTAAGTTCCGGTTGAAAATAAAGTAATCATTTATTCAGTCACTCTTTACGATACGTTTTTAACCTTCAAATATCGTATTTAGTAAAATTTCTGAGCTTGCATCGGTTGCCTTAAGCAACTTAAACTGATTCATTTAATGTTAGCATTAATTTGATTTCATTCGCATTGCTGCAACTTCTAGTTTAAGTTTTATAATTTCAAGAGTATTAAACAACACTTTTTAGGTGGGAGGGTGGGAAGTGCATTTAAGTGTACCACAAACGCGCTTATTTTTTTGTTTTGTTTTTTTAACAAACAGCAATAACTATCTGTATCAACTTACCTCTCAAGTAAACATTGTCCCTGAGCAGACAGCAGCCATAAAAAAAAAACAATAATAATTAAAAAATCTCGTCAAAAGTTCCGTTTGAAGAAAATGCAAGTCCAGTCCGTTGTCCAGTCCTTGGATTTTTTTTTCTGGCTAATCTTTGTGGCGCGGCGTCGCAGTGAACAAAAAGCGCGCGAAATTATAGCCTCGTTTTCGTTCTCTCCTCCAGGCCCTCTCCTCTGAAAAAAATCTTAAGAATCGATCACCTCCTAAACCAATCAAAATTTTAAAAAACTGACAACGCCTTCATTAAGAGCATACATTCAGGCCTTTGGCAAAATTTTCTTTTGTTGCTAGCTCAAATGGTCGTTGACCAGGAAGCTGACAAACTTTTCAGCTAGATTTTCTACTGCCGCACTTTTTTAGGAAAAAGTAATAATGGCCATTTTTTAAAACACTATTTATTAAACTCTAACTTCGCTTAAAAATATTCTTGGAGAAAGGTTCTAGTAAACTTTAAAAGCAAATATTAAACTTCGATCCGTTCTGGTCACGTGACCGATGACGTCACAGCATTAGAAAGGACAAAAATGTATATTTCATAAAAATATCTACCAATACCCAAATTTTTGTTTCCTCGCGTTTAACGCAACGCGAGATAGCACTTGTACCCAGACTCCCACTTTTTGAAAAATTGTGCATAGCCCCCTTAATATTTATATTTTGTTCGGTACCCGGGCAGTCCGAAATGGCTCACACCATTGTGCTTCAAACCACGTTGACTGCTTTTTCAATAACAAAATAATTTTGTCACAGTGAGCAAAAACGCACTTGTGAGCAAAGTCACGTGACCAATGACGTCATCGCCCTTAGTCTTGTACAATAATTAGTTTATGGTAAGACTTATTTCTAGACAACGTGGGGGTCTTGCTGCCCTCAAACTGACCAAGTTATTTGGGATTGACGATTTTCTAGCTGCAAAGGATTCTGGGAAGGTTCTTATTATAATTATATATTGTTATTTAATTATTATTATTATTATTATTATTATTATTTTTTTTTTTTTAATAAATTTTAATGCGACACAATTACTTACATTACAATACAAAAAAAAAAGAAACAGTACTCTGCTGCAACAATAAATACTACTTACAATGGAGTACTAACTCGACTAAGATACAAATACGTATATCACTTACGGTACATTGGTCTATTTACAATGCGTTTTTAATATTACTTACAAAGCTATTACATAAGGTAGAGGTTTGCATGGCTTTACCTTTACATGTGGATTT
>OX393570.1:16481473-16616473 GCA_947652115.1 Blastomussa wellsi | reverse complement strand
CGTGACCGTGGAAATCTCTGATGCGTGACAGTCTTCAAAATGGAGACGCGGCCGCTATCTTCTTCACCCAAAGCTTATTCGAATGCTTTTCGAGTGAAGCTATCAAACTCTACTCTACGAGGCACAGTAAAAAACTACTCTTGTGAAGCAGCAGCGCAAATCATGCACAACATGACGGATAGCGTAAAACATTCTCGAGTCTTCCGCATTCTTGGTGTTGGAAGCGGGGATGGCAAGCACGACGTTGAAATTATCAAAATTGTAGCCAGAAGTCTTCGCTCGTCCCACATGGAGAAACCTTCGATACACACGTGTATTGTAGAGCCCAGTTCTTCATTAATTGCAGATTTCCAGAAGTCTGTATCGCCATTACCAGAGTTTTTGGCAAATCTGGCCGACGTTTCGTTCGAATGGCGAGAAACCAGCTTCGAAGGTTTCATCAGCGCATACAGTTCTTTGCCAGGCGAAAGTAATGGCTACCACATGGCTCATTTCATTTGCTCCCTGTATTATATGGATGCAGAAAAATCCCTTAGGAATTGCTTCAACGAGTTAGCGGAGGGTGGTGCGATGTTTTGTATGGTAGCTGGAGAAGACTCTTTCTTCACAAAGCTATCACACAAATTTGAAGGCAAGTTAAAATGTCTTCCAAAGTCTACCTTCTATACCGGAAAAGAGGTTGTAGCTATAGCCAAAAGGAACAACTGGAAATATGAAGAATTTCCCACGGTACAATACGAGATTGATATTACCAGCTGTTTTGACAAATCCTCGCAGAATGGCAGCTTGTTACTCGACTTTTTGACGCACCAGATCGACTTCCAAAGGTCTGCAAGTCGAATGCTGTATAATGAAGTGATGGAGTATTTGACTGAATCCTCCATCTCTGACAACAGCGGCAAAGAATTACTTTCCTCAGAACTTGCGATTGTCATAATCTACAAATGATACACATAAGCACCGCTCTCTGGGTAATGTTGTACGTCGTTTTCATTGTACTGAATATTTGTCAGACGTGTAAAAAGGTCAACAAGAAAAGATTTCAAGAATATAAGAGGAGAAGAGAGAGAGGGAGAAGAAAGCAAACTGTTTAATGGATTATAATTTGGTTTTATCAACTGGGTTGATAATGAGAATTGGCCACCGTAAAGAGATTCAAGAGCTGATGTTTCGAGCGTTAGCCCTTCGTCGGAGCGAATCCATTCGCTCCGACGAAGGGCTAACGCTCGAAACGTCAGCTCTTGAATCTCTTTACGGTGGCCAATTCACATTATCAACCCAGTTGATAAAACCAAATTATATTGTTATACTTCCCACCGACGCAGCACCACAGTTTCTTTAGAAACTTACCCCCTCTGTTTAATGGATTGATTGTCTTTTCTTCGTTTTTTTTTTTTTTTTTTCTAGTTTTTCAACTTTTTATTGTGTTGCACTCGTTTCGGGGCATTTATTTACAAGGGGATTTTAATGACAAGAATATCCATTACCATCGGTTATATTACATAATTACAGTGGCGGAAAATTTAAGCGTTTCAATTAAATGTTTAATTTGTTTCGTAGCAACGCTTTGTTTCTGTGGCGGCAAGAGGATACAAGTTCGTAACGTTTGTTAAGTGATGATTTCATTGTCAGGTCGACAGATGATGTTAAAAATTTCTCTAAGACAGAGGTTACACTTTTACTTGAGCAGTTGTAGGATGAGCCAGATGAAATGATACGCCATGAAATAGCGTGGTCAATGCTGCTGTCTTTAAGAGTCCAGATATGTTTTCTGAGTTCGATTCGGTAGAGTTCCTGTGTTTTGCGAGACGGAATGATGCAGTGTGTTTTCAACCCCCTGCCCCCACCCTGGATAGGATGGTAGGCCATCGCACAGTTATCCCCCCACCCCCCAGCTTTACTTCCCTGATACCCATTTATACACCTGGTTGGAGAGAGCCACTAAGTAAAGTGTCTTGCCCAAGAAAACAATCCGGAGTCCATTGTGCTATATATTAGTCCACCATGCTTCCCACTTCTTTCCGAATTATGTAACTGAAAATAGTCATGAAATTTAAAGCATCACTTGCAATCTGTGATGTTATTTGCTAAGAAATAACTGTTCCACGTACGTTTCTCGTTTCTCTCGTGTCTCATCAAAGCCTCTCTATCCCCCCGATAGCAATCATATTTTCGATGTTTTTCCTACGACAACATCCTCGTCACCATTGTCGTGTATTCGTTTTTTGCGACACAAAGCATATGGTACAGAAGCACTCATAAGTGCGCATGCATGTTCATAATGATAACCGCTGGCCATGACCATAAGACAAAATTCCCGATGAGAATCCCGTTATGTTTATAGGGGCATCCCTCTCTGGGAAATGGATATCTGACAGTCTATGATCAGGTCAGGTCAGGTGCTTCCCTGCCCAAAGAGCTCGCTCAGAACAGCCCCAAAATGTCTACTACGACAAAATGGCGGGACTTGTCAATGGCAGACAGGCCTACGAGGAACTTAAACGTGACCGTACTCCGACACTTAAACGTAGACTCAACAGCAAACTACTTATGCTGAAGAAGACTGACGCTATTGACGTACCAACCGACGTCGGCTATACTACAACCGCTAACCGACAGATCGAGACGTAAACTACAATCTACCGTCATCAAGACTGTTAGAGATAACTGAAGGCTAAAAAAGTCTAAAAACTAGCGCAATTTTAGAAGCTATTGTTATATTGGGCCTTAAAGGGGGCAGTAAATTCCGTTTTTAATCCTTAAATAGGGTCACGTCAGGTTTTAAGAACCTTCGCGGTACACGCCTATCCGAAATTTAAGGATGTAAACTCGCACCCCACCCCCATCCCTCCCCCAATCTCCCAGGCCAAGGTTTGCCCCGAAATTTCACCGTTTTCGGGTAATTAAATCCGGGAAACATTCTTACTTTTTAAATGAAAGCCTAATGCAAAGAAAGCTGGATTGCTTTTTATTAACTAAAATACTAGAAATAACGTCTTACAAACCAGGAGTTGTTTTATTTCATTTTTTTTTTCAAGAAATTGAGTCGGGTTTAATTTGGGTTCATAGGAGGCAACGGGAGGAGAAGCCAGACCCTTTATTTCGGAACTTCTTGTTCGAATTCGAACTCAAAATACGCCTTGCATTCACTAATACATTATCATAATAAGATGTCAGGGCCACTTCGGTCCACTGCATTTACATGTGTCGGGACCCTTTGAGGAACGAGGCCGGAATAACACAATAGACGCTATTTGTATTCAATGCTGTTCAATGACATACAAATAAGTGGCCTTGTATTCTGTAGTTTGGTCCATTGACCATATCATCCTTTCAAAATGGAACCGCGGTCGCTGTCCTCTTCTGGCGAAGCCTATGTGAACGCTTTTCAAGTGAAGCAATCACATTCTAATGTGGGGGAAATAAAGAAGACTTACGCTTGTGAAGCAACAACGCATATCATGCAGAACTTGAAGGATAGTGCTAAAAATTCTCGAATCTTCCGAGTTCTTGGTGTAGGAAGCGGAGATGGCACTCAAGACATAGAAATTCTAAAAGCTGTTGCCACAAGTCTTCGCTCGTCGCAACTGGAGAAACCTTTGATATACACGTGCATTGTAGAGCCCAGTTCCTCACTAATTGCAGATTTTCAGAAATCTGTATCGGCATTACCGGTGTCCTTGGCGAGTCTGGCCGACGTTTCATTCGAATGGCGAGAAACAAGCTTCGACGATTTCATCAGAGCGAGCAGTTCTTCAGTGCCACGCGAAAACAATGGTTACCACATGGCTCATTTCATTTGCTCCATATATTATATGGATGCAGAGGCATCCCTTAGCCACTGCTTCAGCCAGTTAGCGGATGGTGGGGCAATGTTTTGCATGATTGCTGGAGAAGATTCTTACTACGCTATGCTATCACGCAAGTTTGAAGGCAAGTTGTTCAAAGGACTTCCATTGTCTTATTTCTACACCGCAAAACACGTTGTTGCGATAGCCGAGCGAAATAACTGGAGGTATGAAGAACTTCCCAAAGTACAGTACGAGGTGGATGTCACAAGCTGCTTCGACAAATCTTCGCAGACTGGCAGTTTGTTGCTTGATTTTCTGACGCATCAGATCGATTTCCAAGGGACCGCTAGCAGAGTGCTGTACAATGAAGTGATAGAGTATTTGACTGAATTATGTACCATCGATACCAGCGGAAGAAATATACTTATAGGTGAACATGCTATTATCATAATCTACAAATAATCCATCAGAAGATGAAACAAAAAATTAGAACAAAAAAAATTCAAGCAGAATTTAAGATGGAAAAAATTCAAGCAGAAGTTAAGACTGAGACAACGATGAATGATTATTTGTAAAGTTTAAGGTCGCGGGTGACAGAATAATTATCAGTATGCATTTATGTAAAATAATCACGACGTGCGACGACTATAACCGACAATGCGCGAAATATATATTAATGAAAAGAACACATGATTCAAATCATGTTGCACAAACTTCTGGCACATTTCGATTGTCATTCTGTATAGATGCCAGCCAGGGATCCGCATTTATTTGTTTGAAACGATAGTACAATCTTTTGAAAAATATATCTAACGAAAAAACTTTCATATCATTGTTTTGAAACAGAACAGATTTCCTTCGCGTTACCTGAATTAACCTGATGAAAAAGTTTTAGATTTATGCAAACCAGAGTATTTCGCAACAAAATGCAAATCCATAAAGAAAAAAATGGTTATCCTGAGTTCCACGAGTTCGACCAGATACAGGCAGTACCAGAAGACATGAAGAATCTCAATGAATAATGAGTCTCAATGAAGCAGGTGAAAAAAATTCCGTTCAAAGAACTACAGTGAGGCGAGGAAAATTTAATGCTCCTCATTTTTTTGCAAGATACATATCCGCAGCGGTGATTAAAATTTCCATAATTGTAGTTTCGTGTTTGTTCGGAAAGCCTTCGGAAGCATAATTATAAAAACAAGCAATTTTGTGTCCAAGAATTCAACCAAGATAGAGAATTTCGTGAGCTGAAACGGCAGTCGGCAGGGAGCCAAACTAGACGCGGTACGTACCGTAAATTGTCATATCTGACGCCAAACTTTTAAATAAGATTTAGAAGGAAAGATCGAAGACTTTGCGCCTTTAAACGCTAATAACTTCCAATATATTAACCAATATTTTACCTTATGTATTAATAATTAATAATTAAATCTAATATACTCAATTTCCGTTTCGTTTAATTTTCTTTGAAGAAAAAAAGAAAAAATAAAACGAGCAAGTCTTTATCAAGACTCTTAATGTGGGGCTACGAATGGTCGATATAGAACTGACAATTCGGTCGTTACGATTAGGCAACTGGAACATAGTCCCGGACCACTTCTTCAAAAAACATGGTGGCCTCAATTTTCTTCAACTACGGCGTCAAATACCTAGGGGCACATTCCAGAATTTTTCAGTACAGGGATATACTTAATGCTTAATTTTAACGAAGTCAAGACTTTGTACAACTACGACCAAGGAACCTAGCCTGCGAAGCTGGCGGGAATCGCGGCGAAGTGCTTTTGTTTTGGAGAGGCCGTCGTCGGTGCGGCAAAGCCGTGGAGAGATTGGTGAGGAGTCGATTTGCGCGGCTTCGCCGCTTGACCTCGTGGGCTTCGCCCGCGAATGCTGAGTGAGTAGCTCGCACCCTCAAATCCCGCCGGCTACGAAGGCTACAGGGAACCAGTATCATTCTTTTCAAAAACAAGGATATCTTAGTGGATGGAAAGCTTGTATTTCTCGGGGTATTAATAGTTTAGTAAAGGTATTTACATGATACAAGATCTCTTAGACGAAAACGGGAAATTTCTAACTTTTGACGAATTTCAATCAAAATACTGCCGTGAAACAAATTTTCTCCAGTTTTATCAAATCGGAAGTGCGACCCATGACCAATTAAAATATAAAGCACGAGTTTCAGACCAAAATGCAATTCTCAACTGCAGAGAAAACTTGACATCTTTCCTTTTCTTTCTTTTTCACCGTGTTTTTTTTTTTTTTTTCGTTTCTTTCTTCTTAGCTACTGGTAAAACTGTGTAATGTAAGCAAAGTTGTTACATAATGTTTTTTTAACAGTCTTATTAGCGTTCCTTTAGGTAAGCACAATTGGACGAATGTAGCAGTTGTTGTAGCATACGTGTTGTAATGTAAAGTTTATTAAAAAATAAATAACGGGATTAACGGAACACCACGATAACGGACGAAGACGGATTACTCAACTTTTCGAAGCTTCAATGCTCTTCGGATTACAACAAGTCACGATACGACTGTAGACTACGAAAGAAATTACAACCTCAAGTACAACCGGAACTTAATATTTGACACGATTCAAGTAACGCAATGTGTCTCCCGCTAAAAAGTGTCTTAAACAGCGACCTTAGATAGCAGAAAAGATTTAATGAGCAGAACAAAGGTCAACAATAGTCACGTGCGTTATCCACCTTTGTATGTTTTCTTGGTCGTCCTCAGCAAAACAACGTGAAATACGCGCCTAAAAATTCAAGTAGAAAGTACTGCTGCTACTGATAATCGCACTAAACAAATTTTGTAAGTTGCGAGATTCTTACGTGCACGTAAAATGTACATGCATACAAAAACAACAAAATTCTTTATGAACAACTTAAATGATAATTGAATTATAACTATTTACAATGAAAATTAACGGTTCTGGTGATGCAATCATAAAAATAGAAATAAAAGTATAGAATATTAAAATTAATGATTTTAAAAGAATTCGAAGGAGTAGGGCGTGGCAATGCGCGTGAAACGAGAACAAAAGAAAACCATTTTCTGCTATTTACAAGACAAATTATAATAATTCTGCCATCTCAGTTTCTTGTTCTTGGCAGAAAACCAAAAATGTAAATGCATTGTTATTTATTGGAACGTTGTTTGGTTTTGCATGGTCCCCAGTCCTCTGCTAAGTCCCATGCACCCCGCCCGTCTTACTCGAAGGGCTCGCGAGAGAATGATGACGAGATGGTAAGTTTACATTGAGCCGCCGGTAAGTACATTGAATTCAGCGGATCACCGTACAATCCAAGATGGCGAGACAAGTTGAAGCTTTCAGCTGCGACCCAGACTTTTGTCCCCGTTGCGGGTCAATTCTCCCGTTACCTGGCTTAACGGATGTCGTGTCTTGCAGTCTTTGCGATTTTAAGAAGGATACATCTGGTAAGAGATTATAACAAGGAATAAGGTAGTTTCGTTCACACACAATTTTCAGACGATTTATACTAAACAATTTAGCAGGATTTCTGCACCCATCAATGTTAAGCCTGAGGGAGAGGGGGATGGGGGGGGGGGGGGGTGACGGGCCACCTACAGGCTTTTGACTGTGAGGTTTGTCCCAAGGGTGGGGATTTTGATACATGCCATTAGGGACAGCGCGTCACCCAAGCCGAAAAAGCCCTGGAGGTAAATGAATAACAAGACCAAAGTGCATTGTGGACTTAGGTTATCGAGCCAGCGGGAATCTGGTTTCTAAATGTAAAGTAACGCCTGTCTATTTTTGTGTTTGGCGCGAAAGGTAAATCCTGAATAAAATTAATCACTTGATTTGCTTTGGCAAATATTGTATTGTTCGTTTATTCGACCGTAAAATGAGTCATTCAAAGGAAGTTCGTCGACAACAAAAGCCAAATGTTTACATAGAGGAGGTTCAGTGGTTTACGGAAGCTTTTCGCCAGCCCAAAACTCGGCGCGATCTATCCTCGGATTCAAAGATATGATCTGGGAGAATCCTGCTGATGATATCCTACCGAGTTATGGTAAGTCTCCATAGTATCTTACAAAGCTTAATTCGCGTGGGGTTAATTGTATCATAGAAAACTAAGGACAGAACCCGGTAAAGTACCAGTATGTGACGAGATCAACAAAAGGAAATAATAAAATTCGGACGCCTAGTTCGCTTCATTACATTTCTTATTACAATTGTCAACTGTAAAGGTGTTTTGAGGGCTTATTCAGCATAGGGCCAGGATTAGTAGATGTAACTAAAATTAAAGCAAAATGAGCAAAAAAATATTTAAAAAAGGACATCGCCTCCCCCACCCCCCCAAACCTTCAGTTAAAAAAATCTACATATTTTCTAGTCTTCGCACTAGAAATGCAATATTTGGTCCTCACATTCAAATAAGACACACCCCTTATAGAGTTCAAATGATGAGACGAAGAAATGTTTGCTCCATGTCTTCTTTTTGTTCACACCCTCTCCCCCCCCCCTTTTTTTCTCCCTCACTCCCTCCCCATTATACCATAAGGGGGATACACGCGCTCTAACACATCGCACACAGACTCGTCAATGTGAAAAGGAAGGGAAACAATTTTTTCTAGTTAGACAATTTGCACAATTCGCAAGATTGTCCCCCACGAAGCCTTTACCCTGATTAAATTGGATAAGGGCACGATGTGTGACCACTCCCCCTTTCTTTCTCTCTTTTGTTATATACAAAAAAGTTCCGAGTTATACATATGAAGCTTACCGAGCTTGCTCGTCTTGCTGCATCTGGAACTGAAAGTTGGCTCTCTACCGATCATGTCACGTGGATTTTGAGCCAACTTAACTGCATGCAAAGTGAAACCATGCTACTGTGCCCCAACGTTGTCGTTAACATCGACAACGAGATGATGAGGAAGGCGAAGTTATTTAACTTCGGAACACTAAAACGACTGGTTATGGCTCTGAATGTGGGTCAGAGGAATGGTGTGACCTTTATGGGAGGTCCTGGAATGGGTGGTAATCATTGGGTCCTCGTAGATGTTGAACTGCGCCCGTTTATGAAGATCATATACTGTGACACACTGGCCGGGAAACCTCCCCCGAACATCATCGACGTAGTCAATAGCTTTGTAAAGTACATTCCGCAAGTTGGAGCGTACAATAAAAGTCATCTAGTGCTTGCCCACTCTCCCAATGCGACTGGTTGGGAAGGTCATGAATGCGACTGGCGATGCCGCAACTATTCTCTGCAGGATTGTACGGATATATGTGGTGTTATTACTCTAGCACGTTGACCGCAGTTGGCGCCGGAAGCTTAACGAGGTCATTAAAGATAAAGAGCAAGTGGCTGAAGTGTATGGCGCCCTCAAGAATTTACAGAATGAGATCAGCGAGGCTGGGTTCAGGCGATCTTTACAGCAGTTCCTCGCATGGTTGAAGGGCGTGTCACAACCAATGGCCTCATATTTCGAGAAGGAGTACGCCTCTCGACCACGCGAGTGGGCTACATGCTTTCGTATTGGAACAAGAGCCAATACGAACATGTTTGTTGAAAGCTTTCATCGAACACTGAAGGAGATCTACTTCGAGAGAAAGCAGAATAGAAGAGTCAACCATCTTTTGTTTACTCTAAGGAAAATCGCCCGCGACAAGACTTATGAGCAGTGGATTAAGGCAGAGAAGGGTAAAGTCACTGTACGACAACGGGAAAGCAACAAGAGACACAAACAGGCGGAGGCAATACCAAGCGATGCTGTGTCACGACAGAACGCCGAGTACTGGCAAGTGCAGTCAACGAATGACAAAAGCAAGGTGCACCACGTGAGAAAGACTGGTTCCTCCGTCTGCAACTGCCTTTTGCGGTGCTCTTTCTGTGCAGCTTGTGTACACTTGTTCGAGTGTACCTGCCTCGACTACGCTGTAAGGGGTATTGTATGCACACATATCCATGCTGTTAACATCGCAGAGCCCACCGAATGCCTGACGGAAATTGAAGAGAATCACATTGAGGAAAAACGCGAGGAATTGGGAAATCTTATCCGAGAAGATAAAGATCTTCAGAACGAGAAAGAATTGGAAGATCTAAAAAGAAGTGCTATGTCTACCATAGCAGAACTGACGGATGTCCTTCAAAAGGCACCAACCAGAGACACAATCCACACAGCACTGCGCCACATTCGCTCTGCTATAGCAGTCGCAAGAGGGCTTTCCGTAATTGGCAACGATCACCAGTATTTGAAAACCAAATCATACCCTCCAAATAAACAGGCTGAGAGACAGAAGCGGTTCTTTTCAACAAAAAGGAAGGCCACAGTCATAAGACCTAAATCTAAACTGTCAGATAATACAATACAGGAACTACAAGAAATTGAACCAGAGGTTTGTGCTTTCTGCTTTAAAGAAGAGCCACCATGTTGTGAGACGGGTCCAGTTGACTGGATAGAGTGTGGAGAGTGTCAAGTTTGGGTGCATAAATTGTGCGACAACCCCGAAGACATGTCAAACTATACCTGCTGTATGTGCCGACCATGAATAGAAAGGAACCAATCTCATTAACTTTACTGACCCTTCACTGAAAATACCATAATTATTTCTAATGATAACCACTCCACTCTAAAATCTCTCAAACTCCCTCAAAAATTCCACAGACAGTAAGGTACAATATTTATACATTCAGCTACTGTTCATTGGAAAGTTAATGATGTTGTTTTTTGGATTCTTGCACTCAATCAAATGCACATATTCTTCTGTATTTTATACATTTTGATAGCCACTTTCTACCACTGATGAAGTCTCACTTTTGTAAAACACACCTATGAGAGTCTCATTGCAAAAACTCAAACACTTCTGATATATATTGGTTGAGATATCTGATAGAACTGACAACAAAATCTTGCACATGACCTTTTACTGAAATAAAATAGAAAAATGAAACACACCATGATGGTAAAGAACTGATCCGTTAGTCTGTTCCTAAGATATTTCCAAAATACTTTCACTCTTCGGACTTCCTCAACGAAATAGCATCATGAAAGCGAAGGAGAAGCGTTCGTGCTTTGTTTACCAGTAAAACAGACAGGCGCTACTTTATATTAGAAACCAGGTTCCCGCTGGCGAGATGACCTAGGTCCACAATGCACTTCGATCTTGTTATTAATTCGCTCCCAGTGCTTTTTCGGCTTGGGTGACGCGCTGTCCCTAATGGCATGTGATTTTGATCGGGAATTTTGACATGGCTGCCATCTTGGATAGTGGGGAAGTGGGAGATTTTTATACTTCTGACCAATAATGCTGACCCTGGGGTGGGGAATTTGACTCATTTTGTCAGAAAATGACAAAATCCCACCCCATGCCCAACCCTTGCCCCCCCCACCCTTGGGCTTGATAGGGGCATTATGCTTGATAGGTGCATTATGCACCTATCAATGTTAAGCCTGAGGGAGGGGGGTCGGACTGCCCATGGGACTTTAACTGTGAGGTTTGTCCCCAGGGTGGGGATTTTTATCGGGAATTTTGACATGGCCGCCATTTTTAATAGTGGAGAAGTGGAAGATTTTGGTACTTTTGACCAATTATGTTGACCAGCGGTGGGAAATTTGACTTAACTTTTCAAAAAATGTCAAAATCCCCACCCCATGCCCGACCCCCCCTCCCTCGGGCTTAACATTGATAGGTGCATTAATTAGTCCATTCTTACACAGCTATCATCAAGTAGTTTTGTAATTTGAATCAAGCAACATTTGTGCTGTTTATGTTTGACATGCGTGAGAAAGATTGCTCGCACTTATGTACATAAATAAGATGGCTAGTATTGTAGTCGAGTGCACATCCCACTAACATCAGTTGTCAATACAGTAGATTTGTATTACTTGTTCTCGGGGCCCAGACAATCGATGATACTGATGATCGATGAAAATCAATATCAATTAATTGATTGATATTGATTATCGATGGAAAATCGATCCTGAAAGTTTTATGATTATTGATTGTCATCGATTATCCATTTCATCAATAATCAATAGGAAGTGATGAATTGATAACATTGATTGACATTGATAATCAGTTTCATCTACAACCAATAAAGTTACACATTTTGACTTCATTGCTTTTTATTTGAGTCAATTAAAAAAAATTAAACTTTCAAGCAGAAACATGCATGAACGCCAGTCATTTATTCTCCTACATGTTTTGCATGGCACACTCTTAATCAGGGAGTTTTACAAAACAACTTAGCATGTCTGTAGTCTTATATTTACTTTTATATTGTTATCCATTAGGTAATGCCAATTGATGCCAATTAACAGAAATTGATTGATTGATCAATTGATTTTTATTGTTTGTCCAGGCCATGCATTTTAAATGCATGTTGCATGAAAGATTAGTTGAATTGATAAAGTCCACTTTTTGAATGACAATTTCTTGTTTACTGACTGCCATGTTTTAGTCAAATTACATAATTTGGGAGAGTTGTATTGAGAGAGAAAGACATTGGTATGCAGAACAGAAACTTCTAAAGGCTTTTGTACGTTGTATACAAGATGGCTGGGTTCACACATTGAAAAACATAAACAGTTATTAGCGAGTAGTTGACGTCATTTTCTCTCTCGATCCAGCTCTCTCAACAGATTGACTGAAATGTTATCTCAAGCAGCTTTCATAAAACTGAATTATTTTGAAAATTTAGGCACAATAATTGGCTTGGTGCAATTTCTTGCCGAATATAAAATTGGAATCGATAGAAAACGAGAAGAACATTTTTTTTTTCATCAAAGTAGCACTTTGAAAGAAGTATGAACTTATTAAGTATGAACTGGAGGAGGAGGGATGTAAATCAAATAAGCGGAAATATAAAGAGCTGTTGCAACTCCTGATGTGAAGCCCCCAGCCTTCAGTTTCTTTACTTTACTTAACAGATTTTGAAGGCATAGAGGTTCACTCCAGGAAGGTTTTTAATGTTCCGAAAGAAAAGGCTGCAGCATCAAAAGATTCAGACGAATCAGTTGGACCCATGGTAAGGGAATTAACAGTAAGATGACTGACGGACTGATGACCATTAGACAGCAAAACAAACAAATTGACTTCATGTTAAATGGCCCTTGTCAGCCTCCGCAATTTTCAATCCTGCACCATTGAAACTGTAGATATTGTATGGTGAAGTGAATCTTATTGCATTGCTGTAAGTTAATAATTGCTACTGGAAGTTTTTAATTACCAATTTAGCAATTTCTCGGTGATCTCTTTTGTTTCGACATGCTCCGTGTAAAATATAATACAGGTGTGGCATAATTTTTATGAAAATGCATTTTACCTGCACATTCATTTCCATGCAAAGCAAACTCATTTTCACATGAACAGTTTTACACTTAGACTACCAGTAAATATTTTAGAACAGAGGTGAAAGGGAACTGGGAAATGGCCTATTATTTGGTGTGAACACAGCCATGCATTGAGTAAATGAAAGATTCAGGCTTAAGTTCAACAGATGCTGACATGTACATACCTTCTGGCTGTTTCATCTTTTTTATTTTTTTACTGTATAGGTTGACAGAACATGTTCAAATTGTGGTCACGAGGGCATGACATATACCACAAGACAAACTAGATCTGCAGATGAAGGGCAAACAGTGTTTTATGGCTGCCCACAGTGCAAGTGAGTGCCTGTATTGTTACCATTTCCATTACAAAATGACAGTGAAGATCATGATCATGTACACTAAATAATAGTGAAATAAAAATTCACTGGATTCCCCCAGACTTTGTTACATTTTTGCATTCGTTAAAAAATAATATGGACCAGTTGAAATCATTGTGCAAAAGTGTAGTCAGTGTAATTCACAGCTGAATAAATATCTAACTTCAAAATCATTTTAGTAGTATTAATATCCAACTTCAATTATAGTAAATCATTTCTGAATCAATCTCTTCATTTCTTTGGAAATACCACTACCCATAGATGGACCCAGTACTTGAGAAAACAAAAACAACAACAACAAAGTCATGTGGATATGAGCTGATCCACGCACAGGCATGCAGATGTACCACAGAAATTCTCAGAACTTACATAAAAGAAAACATTATCAAAAATTGTAAAATCAGGCAAAGGCAAAAACAACCACAACAATAACACCGCCACCACCACTACCAACAAAAAAAGACAACGGTGAATGATAATTATTGTAACAACAACAGCTAAACTGAATGTTATTTGTTATTTAAATTAAGGTCTCTACTGCTTTGTGCATCTTTACTGCACATAATTTATTGCATTATTATTTACCGGTACTCTTAAAGGAGTCAAGGTACGTAACTCCAAAAAGCTTATTTTTGGTCTCCACCAATAGCAGAGTAAACATTGGGGTTTTCCAGTTTAACCGAAGTTTCAGCCTCAGAAGTCAGGGCTCGAAATTGCGACCGATACGGTCGCCAATGCGACTAAATTTTCATCCGTGGCGACTAGAAGTTCTGGTTTAGTCGCCAAAATGGCGACTAGCTTTCTTTGTATAATGGCCTTTTCTGAAACATTGTCTCCTTCCAGAAAATTATAGTGAAAGACGTCGAATTAAGAAAAGACAATCAATCTTTTTGCTTTGCTGCAAAAGATTCTCTTGCATTGATCACCTGCTCTCGCATCGTGTTTGAAATCGCCCTATAATTCATTGCAAACCTTGTATACGTCATGTATGCCTACAAACTCTGTCTCTCGTAATGTATGGCTATCCGCCATATTGATTCCTTCGATCGAAGATTCTTCAGGTTTTAATTCATTGTTCGCATTTGCGTTACGTTAGCATACATTAGCTAAAACGTTAGTGGCCAAAAAATTGTAAAAATTGTGTTTTTACACCTTGTGGTAAGAATTTTGCTTTTCTTTTGAAATGGAGTTCTTCTTTCAATAAAATTCCTACAAATGACGTTTTGGATTACTCCCCATTTGATTTTGTAATCTGGCGACTAAAAATTTGAATTTGGCGACTAAGATTTACCGCTCAGTCGCCAAATGGCGACCAAAGAATTTTCTTAATTTCGAGCCCTGGAAGTGCATGTTATCCTGAAGAAATTCGTCTCGAAAGAATCTCAAAATTAGACACTGACTTGGCATCCCCACAAGCTCACTAAAATGTATTTTTCCAACCGACTATTTACGTCACAGGGTTCTCAGTTGAACCCGTAACCCGTAACACCTGTCACGGGTGTCACAGGTAAGTGTTACGGCTGTCAAAGTGCTTCAACCAGTAGATCAATTCGTCTATGAAATGCAAATAAAAGAACGACTTTTTGAGTAAATTACTGGGTAAACTATTGACTGTTAGTTGCTTTCGCAATGTACCTTTCTTCGGTTTTAGTTGTCAAAGTGAATAGCCTTTTCACAGACCACAGAATGACCGAACAATCGCTTCGCATCTCCGCAACGTTGAATGTGGCCGCCATATTGAATTTTTAAATTTGAACCCAGGTCTCTCGCAGATATCGTCTTTCCACGTGCAAAAACATGGCCGCTGCAAAGCGAAAGGCCGACCAGCCAGGGATACTGAACTTTTTCCCAAAGTAAGTGTCCTAGTATGTTCAAAAGAGATTTAAAAGAGACCAGTTTCATCTATTTAGATGAGAGTGACGATGACAGTTAAAACAGTAAACAAATCACAGTAAATAGTAACAAAGAAAGTGAAGAACACAGTAAATTACTGCTGTTGTGCTGTTGAACAGATTACAAAATGTACTTTAAACTTGTTTGGAGAAAATAAGAAAATATGCCCCCAAAATGAAGGAAAAAGCATTTCTGAGCAACTTAAATAAAAAATTTCCCGGGGTAGCATGCCCCCGGACCCCCCTAGCAGCTTGGGCCCTACGGGCCCAAGTTACACGCCCAAAGGGCGTGTATATTAGTGTTACGCCTGTAACTACCACAGCAACGGCTGTACAACATTCTACTGAGAACCCTGCGTCACTATCTTCACTGCCATCATTTTCAGGGTTGGAAGTACATGTATGTTTGGCTCATTAAATTGATATGGTTCAAGGGCAGCTATAACCTAAAGTGTTAGTTCAAAGGTTTGCTGGAAGACAGGGACAAAATCTCTCGGATGGAATGACATCATGAAAAGTTCACCTGGCTGCTGAGAACTGTTTCAAAATGGCAGTAATGATGTTGAATTTTGGGTTTCTTTGGAGACGAATTTCATCAGGAAAACCGACACTTTAAAGGCTGAAACTTCGGGAGTGTAGCTTAACTTAATGCAAGCTTTTCATTGACATTGACAAAAAATAATATATTTTTAGAGTGACCTTCTCCTTTGAGGAAGCTAGAAAGGATTTTCAGCTGCACACGCTTTCATTGCTTGCGTCAGCTTCGGAGCCATTAAAAATGCACACGCTACATCTGAAGTCCGCTAAACCAGAAATGAAACTTGCAAAAAACATATCTTTTTATTTCAGAAATTAACTTCAGTTGGTGTTGCCATGGTAACCACCATGATGTCATAAACACTCTTAAAGTATTACCCAATAACAGAGTTCTAAATCTATTCACACTTTGCTTGAATGATCGTAATGACGTTTCTGTAATCCTGTGATTCGTTTTACAACTACTATAACAGTGAGTCTCCTAAAGGTATTATTGACAGTTGAAAAACTAACAGCATCCAAAGGGTGTCATTAATTCTTTGACCTGGCTGGTTTGAAAAATCCAGTCATATATCTATCAGTATTTTTGTTTGAAATTGATTCTAAACTGACTGAAGTATTTCTTTCTGTTTCATTTCATAGGATTCAAGAAACGGAGTACTCATAAGAAACTTTGGATTTTATATCTTTATTATTAATTCATTCAATAAAATCAATACATGTACTTTGTTGTTTGAGAGTAATGGCATACAATTTATTGTTATGGTGTAAAAGTTTTTTGTTATTTGTAAATAAGTGGGAAGCCTAATGAGCCTATGTAGTGGCTCATTAGGCCACAGCTTACCAAATATGTCCATGCACCGTTTCTTTGGCATGAAGCGACTTGGAGTACAGCATTTCTACTCCTCCTTGGATGGGATGCTAGTCCATTGCAGGGTTAACCCTGAGAATTAAATTATTTTTCACCTGGGGTGAAGAGAGTGCCAAACAATGCAGTGCCCTTGCTAGAGCTCAAACACTGACTATTTGATGCAGAGTACAGGGTACTAACCATGCACCATGATCACATGCCTCCCATTTTTTTAGTGCAGAATGCACTGTTGTGATGGTTTGGTGGGGTTTCCTACTAAGCACTAAAGCGCTATGGCGTAAACTTTAATAGCCAGTTAATATCATCAATTAATTAATTATCCTCGTGAAAGGGGTGGGGAGAAACTGACGGTGTTTATCAGGTAAAACTCGTGGTAAACGTTACTTCTGTTTCACATCAAAAAGTATTTTGCTTCGGAACACCCTCTGCTTTCCTTGTGGTAGTTTCTATAACAAAGCAGGGTGCTCGTAACACATGCGTAGAAGGGTAGCTAGTCCACGTTACTTGTTCAAGAATTTGCATTCCTCTTGGCCAGCGGTCCTGAATAATTGACTGGAACGTCAAATGTCTTATCTTCTGGTATACAGTGTTGTATGTAGGACGCATGCACCCGAAGTCCGTTGCTGGACCATTAAGGGGGTAGACCCTTAACTACAAAATGGTTGCTATAGATGACTCCCCTTTAAATCCTGGGATTAGCTTTTTGCCCTGCTTGTTCTATTGGAGGCTCACTTCACTTTTGTAAGTTTCGACCATATTTGGAAAGTCACGTGACCAGAACACATAAACGCTTAAAACTCGCACAGCTTACATCTTTCTCGGATGAAACCAAAGCCAATGAATAGAGTGCATTCACATGCAAAATCTGTAGTATGGATTTCTGCAGATTCCCATTAGTTAAAAAGCTATGACATCATAACAAGTTTGTGACGTCACACCTTTTACAGTATTACGAATTTCAAAAAACGATACGACAGATTTTACATCTGAATGTACTGTATCCATTGGTTTTGGTTTCATTCAAGAAAAATGTAAGCTGTGAGAGTTGTGTTCTGGTCACGTGACTTTCCAAATGTGGTCAAAGCTGACAAAAGTGAAAGCATCCTCCAACAGAACAAGCATGGCAAAAAATTAATTGAAAAGGATTGAAAGGGAACTCAAGTTGTGATGGTTAGAAGTCATCTATAGCAACCGTTTTGTAGTTAGGGTTCTCCCCCCTTATTTGATAATTAATATTTGCACTCTCATCGTCTCCACCATTGTTAAACTCTTGCACTGACAAACGACTTCAAGTGCTTTTTTGAAGTGAGTTTTAAAGATGTATACGGTACTTTTTATTTTTCTCTGTTAAGCAACTTCGAAATAGCCTCCCATGCAGACTTCCTTTGGGCTTCGTCACCGTCCCTTCCCCACGGACGTCTGCTGAACCGCACATTCACTTCCGTTCACAAGGCAACAGTCATTGTTGACTCATTGCATGACAGCTATCCAATCACATGCTGCAAATCTTTTTCCCGAAACTGGAAAGTTTGCCGTGAACGGAAATCTGGGATGGGAATCTGCAGAGAATGGGAATCTGCAGAAAATTTTGTTCAAAATCCCGCCCTCATGAAGCCAACTCAGTGCAGCGCTCTCAGCCAATTTGGAAACGAGGAATTTTCACGCTCGCCCAATCAGGATCAAGTAATTTTGCCCCGGGCAATTACCAAAATTAATGAAAAATGCCCTCTGTCTCAGCCAATCAGCATTCAGTAATTTTGCCTGCTATGTCATAATAAAGCTAGGTTGGTTACCCGTTAAAGAACATATCGAATGGCAGCTGTTAAAGCTAGTTTACAAGGTGATTTTTTCTCGTGAATGGCCAGGTTACCTGCGACTGAAGCAATTTGAGCACAATCGAACTCTGAGGTCCAGTGCAGCTATGCAGCTTGAAATCTCACTAGTATCACATATTTATCAAGACCAAGCTGTTAACAGCTTTAATATTTTACCTGCATGTGTAAGGAACTGTATTGATTTTAACCAGTTTTCTAAGATGACTTTTAAGCTTTTGATGGAAAAGGTCAAAGATAACCTTTCAGCTTACAAAAATCCTGTTGCATATTGTAGCGTGATATTGCATGGCCACATGATATAGAATTCTCTTGTAGGCATTCAAGGTATTTTCATCTGCCAGTGTTATCACTAGGAATATCTTTTAATTTACTTTTAATTAGTGGCTAATTAACTTTTAACTTGTCCCATTGCATTCTGCACTATCCTTTGAATCTCTCCGTTTTTAAAAAGAGCTATCTTAATTAGTACCCCAGGGAGGAGTGTTGACAAGAATAATTTACATACTTTAGTATAGTGTGCATTTGCTTTTAATTGTTATGATTCAGTATTGAAACAGAACCCAGTATAACAAACCTCTGTTATTATATAAATGGGCATCATTCTTATATTGGAATTTCATTGTATGAATATTAATCAATACATTAAAAAGATGGGGGATGATGGATGGTCATTTTAACTGCAAATAGTTGGAAATGTTTGGCCTGTATCAAAAATACTTTTGTTTGATTGTTTTACTAACATTAAAACTGCTTAAAATTTCTCAAATATTCAAATAGTTGGCCAACTCTATCTAAATGTGAAATCATCATGATGCAAATTATTGGCTTTCAAAAAAGTGTGCCTGCGCAGGTGAGTGTAGGAGAAACATTAGAAAAGTGATTGAGGTCATTGTGGCCCCTCATTGAGGGACAATTGGGGTATTAAAAGTCTATGCAAGCAACAGAATGGACAGGTACCTTCTGGGGCCAAATATTGCATAACATAATTGCCCCAGCTAATAGCTAATTAGGAAGGGGTATCTGTACGGAATGGCTGTGTGATATGCCAAGACATCTTGTATGAAGTGTCTGGGTGTGGCTAACGAGCCCTGAATTCTTGTGTCCAATTTGTCTGACTAGAACACAGACAGCCCAAGTACACTACATATTAAATATTCATGAAACGTACGCGAACGTGACTCTTAAACGTGCTTGCCTTTGAGCGGTGTTGTTTTACAAAGATCGATGTGCTCCCATACGAACCTTTATAAATCGCATCTTTGTAACACAACACCGCTCGAAAGCAAGAGTCGCGTTCGTGTTCGTTTCACGAATATTTCCCCTGGGAACGAGGTTGTAGTCGTTTCTAATAAAAACGGGATTTGCAAGATTCCCTACCTCCTTCCCATCATTCCCATACCTCCTTTTTTCATAAGAGGTGACCAGTGACACGTTAATGATTGGTTTGCACCACCAACAGTCAGGGGCGGATCCAGGAATTTTTGATAGGGGGGGGGGGGGGGGGGGTCCGAAGTTGAGTAATAATTAAGCTACGATCTTGTCGACGCGAGAATTTTATAGCGTCAAACAAGTAGTAAAAAGAAAGAAAGTCGGTTCGGAAAGGGGGGTCCGGACTCCCCCGTCCCTCCCCCTGGATCCGCCACTGGACAGTATGATGTTTGATTTGATAAGTGATACATGTAATATGGACAACAGCAACAAAGCATTGGAGAAGCTAATTAAGTAAACAAAAGAAAAGAAAAACAAGGCAATAATGGCATTCAAGAGAAAACGTAAGTGAAGAAGAAGAAGAAAATGTAGGAAAAATGAAATAGAATGTCAAGAATAATGATTAAAAAAATATGAGCATTCCAAATTCGTCTTCCAAGTCCACATGTCCACTAGTTCAGATTTTACGTGAGCGTGGTTACATTTCCTGCCCTGTCGATGCTCGGTTACCAAGTGTGTTATTGGGCTCGTGTGGCCATATCGACATTTTGCACCGGATTTGCAAGTGTGCTTAATTTCAAGAGGTTGAAAGGTATTTTGTTTGTTGCTTTTGCTATTCTTATATATTGGGAGTAATTTGAGTGAACTTTGTAGTAGCTTTCCCTGTTTTTTTTTGTTTTTTGAAGAGGTATTTCTTAATACATCAGATCGTCCGATGGCAGAATGAGCCTGCATGGAAAGTTATGATTTTTTTCTCTGTGTTGTTGTTCCGCTTTTCCTTTTTATTTTCCTTAAAGGTGCTTTTAATTTCTTAAACAGAACTGTTACATTAGCAATGAGTGTATATGATCATTAAACACTGTACAGTTGAACTTCTGCTAAACATACTGTACAACTCCCATAAGCAGACACTTGTGATCCCAGCGTATACATTATCCAAACACCACTTTTGACTCCCCACAAGTTAGCACTGGTCCCTAAACCCAAGACTTTCATCTTACACTTTCCTGCAATAAAATCCCAGTGTGCAGTGTTGCGATGATCTCAATCCTGTAGGGCACAATGTTTTTTAACCCACGGTGTTTGGTGAAATGAAGTTATTTTCTTGTTTGAATTCATCAGAGCTAACTTTCAAGACAAAAAAAAAACGAGTAAAAGCCACAGGAGATTTAATTTAAGTGTGTCGGGTGGGAAAAAAAGAAAATGGCTCTCTCGCAGTCTGCACTAGCTCTTGTGCCCTGCACTTGCGCTCACACACATTCATTCGCATAATCTGCGGTGAAATATAAAATCGTCTGTGGATAAAAGCACTGCGTTAGCTTTTATAATCATTAAATAAAATACTGTTACGTACCTGTGTTCCTGTGTTTTTTAGTCGTCACAGAATGGATTTTAATCAGAGCGAAGACGGTTTATCTTGTGTCTGCCTCTTCGTAAATACAGTGCACCGAGTCAAGTACGTCTCAAGTTGGCATTATCATAATTAACTACCAGCTGAGGGGTAGAATCTCAGGTTTCAATTTAACGACCGCGAAATTCTCCCCCGAGTTAAGTGGAAACTTGAGACGTAATCGGCGCATGGTATTTACGAAGAGGCAGACACTCGAGATAAACCGTTTTCACTCTGATTAAAATCCCTTCCAAAACGACTCAAAAAGACACAGGGACACAGGTAAGTACATGTAGTACAAGTACAGTATTTTTATTTAATGATTATAAAAGCTAATACAGTGTTCGTGTTCCCTGTGATATAAGCCAAGATATTTTCTAGATTGGTGTTCGCATAACTTTTTTTGGTTTGATTGTCACAGATTACCATCTTAGCCAAAATAAACTTGTTCCAGTTTTCCGGTGTTTCCTTTTTTTGTGGTGTTATGGTGTTCAAGGGCCCCCAATGTTCCCCTTTTTACTGCAAAATATTAATGTATTTTGAAGCGACGGTGTAACCTTCATTTACAATGAATCCATTATAGATAAAGCACTTCTCACATTCTTCTGCCTAATTTCCCAGCTAGATCTCCACATTGTACTTGTCTTGGAGTGATATGAGTCTCAGTTATATATTAATTAATAAGATAGTAGGCAATGAATATTGAGCATCATAAGACTGCATTAAACTTAACAGCGATTGGCTCAATATGCTAATTTGAAAATGTACCCTCTTTGCACAAGCACATGTTCAAAGGGATTAATTGCGCAACACACACCCTTAAGTATCGGGTGATAGGAGTTTCATGTTTCATTTCGAGTCAGTTTTCACTTTGAGGGGGTGAAGTTGGGGGATCAGGAGTGGCCTATCAGGTTGAACATGGACTGGGTCCCCAAGAATGGGTGGGCCCAGCGGTGGGCAGGGTACATAGACAAGGCCCACAAGTTTTTCATGGGGTCCATGAATGTTTTGTATAATTTCCCACTTGTGGGAGACTCAGCTCTATGTTCATAAATTTTTACAAAGCAACATTGTATCTTTATTTTTCTTTGATTTTTGCAGATTTCATGAACCTTTCATTTGCAGGCTGTGGTTTTCTTGGAGTTTACCACCTTGGAGTTGCAGCTTGCCTTTCAGCCCATGCGCCACAATTTCTGAAGAATGTAACAGCTTTTGCAGGGGCTTCTGCAGGATCACTAGTTGCAGCAGTGCTGGCAACATCAGCCCCTTTGAACAAGTGTTCTGATCATGTGATTGATCTCACTCACGAGGCTCGTAGGCACCCTCTGGGACCGTTTAATCCACAGTTTGACTTAGTAGGAAATCTTAGAAGAGGGCTGGAGCTTCATCTGCCTTCTAATTCACATAAAGTCTGCTCAGGAAGGCTCTTCGTCTCTGTAACAAGTTTAAAAGACAGGAAGAATGTTATTATATCTGAGTTTGATTCAAAAGAAGACTTGATCCAGGTATTTGAATATTGCTTTTTGAATATTAGTTTATATGTTACTACAGTAATTGATCATACAGTCATGTGCATGAATGTACATGTAGGTTGGTATGGGTAATCATATGGTTTCAAGTTCAATTTGGAATTAATTTTGCTGGAGTGTGTTTTTCAAAAAGTTGAAATTGCATGAGCCACTCCGGCAATTGCAATTTCAGCTTTTTTGAAAAGCTTACAAGCAGGCTTTTAGCCCGGATTCCGTGAGTGGCCACCATTAACAAATATGGGTCCAAAGGCCCCCATTCTTCCAGGGAGGAGGTCTGGGGGGCGTGTCCACCAGAAAATTTTGAAATGTTGAAGCGCCTTAGATGCATTTTCTGCGATTTTCAGCTGATAAATGTATCAATCAGACTTGTTGATCTTGGCGACCATCTTGGGGGAAGTTGGAGACTGGGATTGACAAATTAGTATTCATGTAACCACCAGCAAATGCTTCCCAGAAGGAACACTTTTTGGTGAAATCAGTTTGGTAACACTCAGCTGAACGCATGTACCCATGTTACTCTGCACGGATGTAAATGGCCAAAGAGTGCCCAGTTTTCACCTATGAAGTAACCAAGGGAAACCTAAGTAGAAATAAGCATTTCTGAAAAGCATTTTCAGAAGCTCTGTAGAAATCAAGTGATTTGCTCAAACTATTATGAAATAGCTGATTGCAAATCAAGAAGATCTCTTTTTTATCTGTTTATATTTTTCTCCTGAGAAGTGACCATTCACAGGATGGCCGGATGGCCGCCTGGCTAAAAGCCTGCTAACAAGTGCAATTCCAGATTGAACAAGATAAACCATATGATTACTTATAAATAATTTAAACTTGAAAAAATTCATCTGGAGGAAGTGCTGAAAGATCTTAATTATTGCAGACAGGAATCGGGCAGTTGACACGGATTTGACACTTTATTTTACTGATTGGCTGATGAAGATGAGCTGATAATGCTACGAACTGAAAGCCGTTTGTTTAAAACATTTGCAATCATGTGTAATTTGCACTGTTGTTACACTTTTTGCACTTGAACGGCACTGCTCTCAGCCAGTAAGAATCAAGTAATTTTTTCATGTATATTATTACTACAGTAACTGGTAGACCTCATTACTTACATGTAGCTAATGCATCCTTTTTCTTAGATTAACTTTTTACTTATATCTGAGTAACTCCAAACATTCTTAGATAAATTGCATAATAAAATTAATTATGATTGTATATGTATATGATTGTACTTGTACATGTAGGTGCTCATGTTTGAGATACACTTTATGTGTATATTAATCCTTTTATATATAGCACTCTTTCCAAACGACAAATTGTGAAATCTCTATCCTTTTAGTTAACTGCAGCCTGAAATAGTACCTCTTTTGGGTCGAGGCTCCCTTAATTGACCACTGTAATTGTAGATTCCCACCCCTCCACTCTCACAGCATAATTTCTTCACTTAATTATCTTCAACACTGAGTTTTTTTACTCCAGATCAGATTTGTTCATAATTGTATTTGCATGTGTAATTTTTATGGACCGTATTTTGATTTAGGCATTATGGCTGAGAGCAAATCTAACTTCCTGAGTGCTCTCCAGACTTCTCAAGTTAACCATACACACTAACTCAAAAGTGCACTGCTAAAAGCATGGTCTTATTGTTTTATAACATTGCTGGTGGAATTGCACATCGAAACCTGGGCCGAAACTTTCTTTAGAAAACAAAAGTTCTGGTGAAGCAATTTGCTCTCATCTCTGTTGGATTTTTAGAATGATTAAATAATTACGCTGAATTTGATTGTCTGGCTCAGCTAGTTATGTTATAGGGGGAGTCATGCTGACGTCATTGTTTACCTTTTTTCTCATTAGCATACGGCTTGGCGTACAGAAGGCAACATGTTAGATATGAATGGACTCCAAACAGTTAACGAGCTAGTGAATTTTTTTGCTCTTTGCATGTAATATTCAAGGAGAAATTGTCTTTCAAAAACTCTAAAATTTCTGGGTGGCAAAAGCGCTAATGAGCTCATACATTCTTTGTAAAAATTAATTTTGAGTTTTTAAACTCGCGTCAGACAAAAAGAATTCAATACACCGAGCTGAAATTCGTTGGCAGAGTTAATCGTGCTATGAACTTTCAATATTCAGAACAGATTTTTTTGTAGCTCCATCAGAAACTGAATTGCTTATGCTAATGAGGCAAATATTGTAAACAAGGATTCCCCTATAACAATCATTCATTTTCAAAACACCTCATTAATGTTTGCATAAATTTTGTTTCTGCTTCTACAAGGTGTTGCTGGCAAGTTGCTACATTCCTTTCTATGCTGGACTGAAATTTCCCCAATTTAAAGGCCAGGTGGGTGTAATTATGATTGTTCCATCAGTGTATTCCATCATTTCTCTCTATAAGTACATTTACATGAGCGATGCATTTTCCTTCATCAAAGTACATGCAATCACAGCAATTTACTTTTTAGAACCCTTCTGAAAGCCTTCATGTGAAAGCAGTCAGAATCCTACCAAGTCAAAGAATTTTTTGGCCTTGTGTAGTCTTTGATGCCTTAAAAGGGCTAATGCAAACTTAGACATACATACAATTCTAGCTCACAGTGTACAAAGTGCAAACGTGAGTGTAAACAATAAGTGAATGACTTTTAGAAAGTCTAATGCTCACTGAGAATGAATTCTTGGGTTATTTTCCAGCTTTTAAAATCATCTTTAAGTTAGACAATTTTCTTCAAAAGAAGTGACAAAGGTGTTTGTAGTTTACATGATTTTCTTATAAGTTGAACTCCTGGATAGACTGCATACGGATGAAAAATCTGTAACATGGATTTGTTGAAATTCGCAATACTGTAGAAGTTACGTCGTCACAAAAATAATGTTTATGACTTCAAGGTTTTTTAACTAATGGGAATTGCCACACTCTGTCCATTGGCTTTGGTTTCATCCAAAAAAGATGTAAGCTCTGAACGCTTTGTAGCGTTTCTGTGTTCTGGTCATGTGACTTTCCACAAATGGTCACAACTGCCAAAAGTGAAAATTAACATGTTGGTTCTCTACTCTGCTCCGAGAGGTTTTTCTCCGAGTCCTCCAGTTTTCCCCTCTCCTCAAAAACCAACATTTGATTTGATTTAATATATAATTTGATTTCATTTCAATTGTGCTTTACAGTATCCCCAATTAGTAGGTCAGTGCTACTGTAGATACAGTTGACACTCAAATACATTGTAAAGTTCAATATTATTATGTAGCCTCCGACAGAACAATCATGGCAAAAACCAAATCCTGGGGTGGAAAGGAAAACCAAGATAGGATGGTTAGACGTTATCTATAGCAGCCATTTTGTAGCTAGGAATCTCCCTCCTTAATGAGCAAAAAATAAGGGACAGCTTCAGTAGTCTAGGGCATGCTGGTTATCACGAGTGGTCACTATATTCTGCCTGTACACGTGCTGTATGAACTTGAAAAGAAAAGGTTTCACTGCTTTTTGTCAGATTACTTCCCTTATATCAATTTGTAATCGCTCTCAGATGCCGTTTTGGCCACAAAATCTGAACCATAGAATGTCCATTTCATTTTATTGACAGACATGGATTGACGGTGGACTTAGTGATAATTTACCAAGGCTTCCATTTGGCCGCACTATACGTATTTCGCCATTCAGTGGTAACGACAATGACATCTGCCCGCAAGACGCGTCACAGGGTTTCACTGATGTCACATTCCATAACATGAATGTGTATGTAAATAGAGAGAACCTTCAAAGAGAGCTGCAAATATTTGTGCCTCCCAAAAAAGAAGGGATTGAGAGTTTAGTGCAATTAGGTTATAATGACACGTTGAGGTTTCTTCAAGAGGAGAACCTGTGTAATTATCCTGTAGTCCCTCGGTCATCTACTCTGCCAATGACAAAACTTCAGGATTAGTATCTACTACACAATGAATCTTTTATTCTTCTTCTCCTTCTTCGATCCTCGTCTTTGGCTTTAGCTTGGCTTTAGCCCCACCACAACCTCAGAGACCCTATAAGATAATTGAAGACATCAATAATCAAGGGCGAAAGGAAGTTAGCACGGGTAAAATCATTCGGTCATCATTGTGCCTCCCAAAAAGCAAGGGATAGAAAGTTTAGTGCAATTAGGTTATGATGACACGCTGAGGTTTCTTCAAGAGGAGAAGCTGTGTAATTATCCTGTAGCCTTTCGTTCATCTGCTCTGCCAATGTCAAAACTAAAGGATTAGTGTCTGTTATACAATTGATCTTTTATTTCTATTCTTCGCTCCCCTTCTTTGGCTTTAGCCCCACCACAATCTCAGAGACCCTTAAGATAAAGACATCAATAATCAAGGGTGAAAGGAAGTCAGCACGGGTAAAATTATTCCATCAAAATTTAAACGGTGGCGTTTCCATTTTACCTTTCCTGTGCACGGAGCATCTCGCTGAGTCTCAAGGATGGCCTTAGCGTCACCATGTTGGCCCACTATAAACCATGATCGCCACAAATCTCCTTGACCTCTATGATTGCTCATACAAGGCTAGTCATCCTGTGTGATAATTACAGCACTGCATGCTATAATTATTACTGTGTGCTACAGGTAGCTTTGCTCAAGTTAAAGGTTGCTGTTCAAAAATCGCAAAATGCGCTCCGTTCATTTAAATAGGATCAACACACATGAACGTGTAAATGTATGACTAGAGATAGCACGGCCAGTCAAGCGACAAGCTTATTAGTTTCTCGACTGAGAGGTCCAGGCTCGATTCTTTGAAATTTCAATCAGAATGAAGAATCAAGTTTCGACTTGTCCCTTGAATTGAGGAGAATTGTCTGCCTATGGGAGGTCAAAACTGTGCAATGTAGTATTTTTATGTGGCTGTCAGGGTTCGTACGTGTGTCATGGAAAATCTGGAAGGTCAAGGAATTTTACAATTTCGTTTTCCATTCCTGGAAAGTCATAGAATTTAAGGGTGGGTTATGGAAAGTCATGGAAAATTAGAAAAAGTTTTTTGCGGAGAAAATGGTGAAAACGTACCCACAATGAAAGATGATTTCCAAGAACATGGTGGAATTTAGATCATCGAAAACTTTGAGAAGTCACCGACAATGTCATGGAAAGTCATGGAATGCCAAAAGCTCAAAAGAGTACAAATCCTGGCTGGTGGAATATCTTGACTAAGTGTCTGATTATATATGGACGTTGTCCACTAACTGATTGAAGATGTCTTAAACAAAAACGGGGGTTTACCTGATTGCATAATTATAGTTTGAGGACTTTTGCTAAACGAGTAAAATTACGCCAGTAAAGGGGAAATTTTATATCGTGACATTTTGGTCCGTTGTTTAATACCATTATTTTAATCACTGGAATCAATGTGTATATATGGCTGGAGCAATTAGTATTATTACCATCCATTGCGTGAACTATGACTTAGCAGCTACGTACTGTAATAAAATAATCCAAGTATTCTTGATTTTAGAATGCTGGCCAGTGCTGGCTAGTAAATATCATTTTGATACCGTTTGTGTGTCTGTCTGCGTAGTGCATATCGTAGAACCGTACCAAATAAAGCTGACACTTTCATTTACACGACGGCTGAGCGAGTATCGTTTGCTTCTTTGCAGTCTTTGGGGCAGATCTTAGTTACCGCTGAATGGAGCTGAGTGCCTGTAAGGCAACCCGACAAATAATACCAGTTTGGTTCGGGTACGACTTCGTGTACGACTTGTATTGGCTGTTTCAATCTTTGTTCTTCAAAACTATCCTTCAATGTTTCTTTTCAGTTTTTGTTACCTCTGGTGTTTATTAAACAATTATTTGAAGTTTTCCTTTGAATTGAGGCCAATTTTAAAGATTACAAGGCTTACAAAGATTTCTTCATTCATACCGACAAAGCCCCTTTAAGAAGTACTTGGGGATACTGTGGAGGACTTCTCTGCGCATCTGTCACACTGCCTCACGGCAAATATTTGTATCTTTCTTCGCTGTGACGCGTTTTAACATTTTTGTTAGGCATGGTATGACGGTGGTTTCACTGACAACCAGCCAATCCCCCCGATGGGATCGACCATAAGAGTGTCTCCATTCAGCGGGAACAGTGAGATCTGCCCGCGGGATGAATCCCGCGTCTTCTCCGAGATGAACTGGAGGAATATGCACGTGTACCTGACCAGAGAAAACATGCGAAGGGCGAGGAACATCTTGTATCCACCTAGAAAACGAATCCTGGCTAAACTTTATGGAAATGGATATAGTGATGCCCTACAATATATCAAAGAAAGTCGATTGTCTTAGAATTATTGAATATCAATTCCCAAAACCTTTGATAAGTGTTGTTCGTTTTCGCTATTTTTAATTTCGTTTTTGTGAAATTGAATGATCTTTGATTCAGCGGTTCAGTGAGATTTTCATTCATAACCACACAAATGAAAATGATAGGAACTTTTCTAGCATATTATTGGCGCTCGCAACTTTTGCCTCGTCTAGTCCAAAGTCTGTCTAGTTCCACTACAAAAGAGATAGCACCTCCCACGTCTCAACCTTTCGGCGCGAAATGCAAATTTGTGCTTTCATTGCATGTCGTAGAGTCAAGCGTCCTGCAAACAAAACATGCACGCTTCAATCTCATCAGTCAAAAAGATAACCTGAACAGAAATAAGGTATAGCTTTCTAATGTTTTGCACAACATTCTCGGCAAAAAATGAAACGCGTTTTCTCAGTAGCTAAGGACTTTACGAAACAACGACGGCGACGCCAACGACAACGTCCAAAAAAATGCATTTAAATTTTGCGAAAGAATCTCGCAACTATCAGAATTTGTCTAGTGTGATTATGAGTATCAGCGCTAATTTCTACATTCATTTTTCAGCTACTACTACTACTCCCAGGACAGAGAACAGTGGAAGAGTACTGTAAACGAGCTATGCTCCACATAGGAGCTAAGGCTATATATATATACTACTAGGGACTTAACGAAACCACGACGGCGACGTCAACGTCGCCAAACAAAGCGCTAATTTCTACTTGGATTTTTCAGCGCTTATTTAATTCAAACGAGAAACATGAAAAACTCGCCGTTGTGGTTGACGTTCTCAACACGACTCGGAATTAGTCATTTCACATCGTTGCTTTGCAGCGGACGACTAAGAAATGTACAAAGATGGATAACGCACGTGCAGGACTATTGTTCTGCTCATTAAATCTTTTGTTTGGCGACGTTGACGTCGCCGTCGTGGTTTCGTTAAGTCCCTAGTAGTATGTGAAGCATAGCTCGTTTACAGTACTCTTCCACTGTTCTCTGTCCTGGGAGTAGTAGTAGTAGCTGAAAAATGCATGTAGAAATTAGCGCTGATACTGATAATCACACTAGACAAATTCTGATAGTTGCGAGATTCTTACGCAAAATTTAAATGCATTTCTTTGTGGACGTTATCGTTGGCGTCACCGTCGTGATTTCGTTAAGTCCCTACTGTATTCAAAAACGCGCGGCTTGTTTGTCGGGTCAGGCCCCTTTTAACCGGAACTTCGTGGTAACGGACAGTGTCTCTGGCTGTAATCTTTTCATATTGTATTGTATGCCACCAAATATACCAAGAATTTAGAAGTATAGATTCTAAAGAGGGAAATACAATAGGACGAGCATTTTGGGGAAGAATTACAAGGATGGAAGCTAGTTTATTACAGTTCATCAAATTAGATTTTTTGATAGGATAGTTGCCTTTCTTGTAAAGTAATTGCATGCTTTAAACATTTTTTTCTTTGTATAGGGGAACAGCACCTTACAGTCACCTAATTAAAAGAGTGTTTTCACTGTCACACGATAAAAAATAATTCGTAAACCATTCAGTGGACTGAGTCAAGAAACTGCGATATTATAGAAGATAAATAAAGAAGACACTTCCCCAAGTTTTAGGTCTGTGCGTTATTACAAACTTCAGATATTCCTCGAAATGTTGCGCACAAAATTGTAGAGCGCCATATTGGTGGACCAAAGTGTTCCTCCAATAAACACTCAGAGACTCAAAGTATAGTGCAGAATGCAATGGAACTGACAATTGATAATACGCGTTGAAATGCCAAACATTAGCCATTTCTTTACAATGGTAACACGATACTTTTGTTTGTTTGTAACATGATACATTTGTTTGTTTGTTAGTGCAAAGTGCACTATTGGGATGATGTGTTGTGGGCTGTCCTCTTCTAACCCACTAAGGAACTATGGCACTATTGCACTAAAGCTATAAAGCGCTAATGTGTAAACTTTAATGTTTGTTTAATTAATAATACTAATTAATTAATTAGTCTTGCGGAGGTGATGGGGGCTAGTAGGAACCTGCGTGCACTGTACCACGTAAAACGTTGGTATCTGCACTACTGCTCCTTAAAGTGTTCCTAACCCCAAAATATTTTTTTTTTCGCTAAAAAAACCTTTGCACGAGTTCGAAACGTATTGCACATTTCGTTTCTCCTTTTCACCAAATTCGGGCTTTTTACGAAAAACTGTACATAATTTGTTCCACGACCGAGTCATAAGGGGAGTGGGTCTATTCCTGATATGACGTCACAAACTGTTTTGCATCGCATCAAGTCTTTGTAAACATGCATGCAAATCAGTTTGTGACGTCATATCAGGAATAGACCCACGCCCCTCATGACTCGGTCGTGGAACAAATGATGCACAGCTTTTCGTAACTTTCGAATGCTATAAATAGTCAGAATTTGGTAAAAAGGAGAAACGAAAGGTGCAATGCGTTTCGAACTAGTGCAAAGGTTTATTTGGTCAGCACCAAGAATCGCGACCTCTGGGAAGGTCCAACACCGCGATTTTCGGACTTCCCGTCACTCTGCGCATGCACAAAATCAAATCTGACAAATCTGATTGGCTGAAAGCTACAAAACGAGTTCTCTTTGCGTGCTCACAATTTGGTTGCGGCCAGAGGTCTCGATCCCTTGGTGCTGATTAAACGAATCGCGGCCTCTGGGACGAGAATGGCACGCTACAAGATGGAAGTTAAAGTACGCAAATACGGAATCACACTAGAACGTCTTGTACTCTTCCTTGCTGTAGAACACAACGTGTAAGGCGCGTTCGTTTTAATACACTCTGATTTTACTCGGTTAAGGGGAATATTTTGACTTATTTTGGGTATCGACACTTTTGTCATGTTCAGTATTGTGGTTGCGTATCTTTTGTGTGAAATAACCCAAGCCTGTGTATTTGAGAGTTTTTCTGTGTGTTTTTCAGGGTTCAAATAAAGAGAAGCGTATTATTTCTCTCCAGCGTCTTCTCTATTTCTCCTTATTTCTCCTTTCTCCACACACTTGCAAACGTTGTTCAAGCTTTTCCCCGACTTTGTCACAGTACGGTAAATTTGAAGGTATTGTTGCACACTGCCAAGCGCCTCCAGAACTTGCGTTACTGCTAAGTCTCTGCCAGGGTTTAATCTTTTGCTTTAATGGTAGTTTACTGAAAAAGAAAAGTCAAAACATTGATGTTTGGATAAGACTTTTTTCAAGTTTGCAGCAAGGAAAGATCCCAAATATTGCTGTAGACTCCGTGGCGCCTTCCGAAAACCGCAAATAAATTTCATTACTGGTTGAGGTTTTTAGTTTTCACCGGTGTTGGAAACTCTCGGTCAAGAAAAGCTGTTTACCTTCAATACTTAAAACGCGTCCTAGAGAAATCGATATCCTTGTATATAAAGAAAATTTTAAGTGGTTTTAACTAAATGGCGGCAACGGAAAAAGAATGTACTATTCCATGACTATTCGATAATTAAATTAGTTCTTGTTTTTCACTTCAATGAAATATTACTTTTTGAATGAAATGAAATTTTTTCTCTTTCAATTTTTACATCACGTTCCATGACGTTCCATGACGTTCACGTTACATGACGTTCTACCAGTTATTTCCGGCCTTGAAAAAGAGAAACACATCTTTTAATATGTTTTCGAGAATCAAAAGTATCATGTTACATACGTTTGCGAGAGAAAAAGCAAAAGTATCAAGTTACAAACGTTTGCAGGAAACAAACAAAAGTATCAAGTTGCAAACGTTTACAATCACGTTTGCTGCCATCCTCGTCCCCAGGGCCACGTGTTTTCTTTTACCACGTGACCCAAAGAAACGAGGGCTCTGGGAACGAGAATGGTTTGCTGCTTGAATGCCTTATTGCAATTAAAATAAACTAAGATTGACGTCAAAAACCAAGGTTAAAATTAAAAATCTGTCTTGACTAAAGCTTCTCAAAAGGGACAAAGTTATGTTTCTCTTCCATATTTAGCGTGTCTTACAAAATCTCGAGAATTAAATCCGTTTTAACATATAAAGCTGTTGGTTCGTGAAAAATCGATCGATCTTATTATAGTAACCGGGAGTGAAGAAACCAAAGTATTGCTAGATGCTATGATAACCTATTATGTCACGAAAATGCCATCGCATTGTAGCATCGCCAGATTAACAGTGGTTATAATGACTCATCAGAAACTAAGTCTTGGATAGTGCTGGAAACTGTTTTGAGCCACCTTAACTCACCATGAAACAAGAAATTGATTTCACGGCCATGGGGCGTGAATTGAAGATTTCATGCAGTGAATTCAAATTTCACGCCGTGTTCACTCTTGTTTGAAAATTATTCATTCCAGACGTGAAAATGAAGACCGTGAAATATCCATGCTGTTGAAAACATAAAAGTTCTTTCACAACGTGATATTAAATGCTGCGAGTCACATTCTTGGATTACTTTCTCGACCCTGACTCGTCCCCAGCCGTCTCCTTTGAGAAAATAGCAAAGCGCGGTATCACCTTGTCAAATAAATTAATGGCAATATTTTGGAAAACATTTTAATTCCGTTATCGAAAATATCTTTTTTGTGCATATGATCTCCACCTTACCCACACTGGTTTGGTTTCCTCTTATTTGTACTATTTTTCTCGGAAACAAAAACGTCGTCCCAAAAGACTCCCACTAAGTAGATTACATCTTAAATCCGCATGACGCACTTTTTAGCCAATAAGATTCGGTGATCAAAAAAGATTAGAAGCGAGTTTATATTTCGATGCAGCATTCATTACATCGATCAAGAATTGAAGTTTAACGTTTTTTTATCGCTGTAGCGGTCAGCTGTAATGTAATAACAGCCTGCTACGTGCAATAACGTAAATAATTAAAATCGGAAGTTCTGTTAATTTTCCCTTTAAAAGGGCTCTCAAAATCTGACGTAGATGATATCATGTTTATCGTGTATAAATAACGCCCCATTTGCAATGATTTAGGAGAGTTATTAATGTTTTCTTATTTCAAAAATAATCTTCCTTAAATATTAGTTGTGTTTGTTTCAATATAAATATCGCTGTTTCCAAGACGGAATTGGTACGCATTGATTTGCGTTTCACGTTTCCCTTATGTTGCAGTATTTAAACGTCGAGCTCAAACGACGTAAATGACTCTGACGAACTTGACGCCAATGATAACTGCAAACAATCCTACTTGTACTCAGATTTGGCGTTGGAATATTCAAAAGTTAACTTATGACAGATATAACCTGCTATTCTATGACAGTTACCACAAATCATTTGTGACGCAAATTATTCCAGCTGCCACTTGAAACGTTGCATTATACAACAACCTTACAAGATTAGTTTGAACTCTGTTTACCAAAAGATTCTGCCTTATTTGTCGAAAATTTCAAGTACGTTGCGTACTTTTTCGAGGTAGAATAATTACGAAAAAATGCAGTGTGAAAACAACTGAGCTATAAAAATAGGTCACAGTTTATTTTTCCAGGACTTAAGCAATTATATGCTTCGATCCACGAAAATACACACACTCTACTCTAACTTATAATTACAAGCAATTTGCCACAGATCAAAGTGGGATATGTCAAAATTTGATAAGTGGAAATTGCATATTTGACTTATTTCGCTTAGTATGCAAATAATCCCCCCCACCCTTCTTCTATAGAATGAAATATTTATCTGTTTTAACTTTTTAACTTTTTCAATATACCTTTCTCCAATATGGATTATTACAATTGTTTTTTCCGAGTCTCGAAGTTGTTTTGTAAATTATTTCAACTATTTTTTCACTTACTATCTGTTATGGTAATTTTTTAAACGTAAATGGTAAAATGTTGACAGTGATCTTGAATTAAGGTTTTCACCTGCTGGGAAAGAAGTGCACAGCATTAGAAGAAACATTACAATTCAGTCCAACATCACACTTTTGATGATCATTCAAGATAACATATTTCAGTTTTTGTGGCATACATATTCAACCCTGCATGAACACATCATGAGTCTTTAGAAGCAAGGCAAGCATTTTCTTTCACGTGGAATGACTTTCTAATAAGGCAACCACTTATTGAGCAGCGCATTATTAATTAAAAACTAACCGAAATTCGAAATGCAAAATGATTTGGATTTAATTGTGCATACACTTCAAGTCAATAGCAATGGTTTCCATTTTGACAAACAAATACACTTAATTGACATGGGTACACCTAATTGACATGAGTATATTTAAAGTCACACGTTCTTTGAGCTAACTGACTAATCTTAACTTTTATCAAGTTGGATTTGCACATTATACGGTGTTGGCTGAGCACCAATATGACTTCCGTTATCGAGCTGGATGCTCCAAAACCTCCCTATCCACATTCGTAGAGTTTTACAGATGGTCAGTTAGTTGGTAAACAATGGATGCAACATTTAAAGAAAACATTTCCAATTCGCAAAACATGACCAGTTTTGACGATTGTCCGAATTGCGAGTTAGACAACTGTACTGTCGGTTTCAGCCAAACATCGCAGATTGCTTTCATTTCGCTTTGTCTTATTTGCGGTATTTTCGCTATTGGTGGAAATGCGGCCTTGCTGATGGTCTTGTACCGTACATCAGCGATCAATATGCGATTCAATACCTATTACATCGTTTCTCTAGCTGTTGCCGACTTCCTAATAGGGTTAACAATGACGCCGTTGTACATCTGCTATGCGGTAGCTTATATACCTTTGTGGCTCGTCAAACTTGAAGGTTATCTTTGGATTGTAACAGTGACTGCAACAACTTACAGCTTAAGCGCTGTGAGTCTGGACAGGTTTATATCGATCGTTTATCCCCTTCGTTACCATCAAGTGATGACTGAAAAACGATGCGGTGTTGCCATCTTCCTTATTTGGTTGGGATCGGTTATCTTTGGCGTACCCAGACTGGTTCTTGATGATTTTGTGAAGCTAGAAAAGCTATGGATCGCCTGTTCTGTCACCACAGTAGCAATTCCTCTGATGGTCATGACGTGCTGTTATTACAAGATTTTTTCAGTCGTTCAGAAACAAAGTCGATCAGTGACCGACGGCCATTTGGCAAGTGCAAGTGTCGGCAACAAAAAGGCTGCTGTGACTATTGGAATAATAGTTGGTTTGTTTATAGCGACGTTTCTTCCGAGCGCCGTGGTGTACTTTATGCTGTTATTCGAAGATGATCTCTGTAAGGAACTCATACTTAACGATGTTTGGTCATGGGTCGCCCTTGTATCGTTCACTCATTCTTCATTTAATCCTTGGGTTTATGGATTTAGGTACGCAGAATTAAGAAATGCGTTTAAACAGCTTTTCCTAAATTATAATGTTTAGTTTCCTTTTTTGCAACTGCAAGTACGGTACCTCTTATCTGTCGGCCAAATTTGTCCATCAGTAACTACTTGAAGCTTAAAGGGACGTGGATCGCTAGAAATATATACCAAGTGTTATGATTTTAACTAGATAGTATGGACAGTTTTCAGCCTTCTTTTTTTAAACTTATGGATGGCGATTCTTCCGCTTGTTAGTGGGGTTAGTATACTAAAAGTTAAGTTCAATCAATTAGCCAAGTCACCAAGCCATTTAATGGACAAATCGTAATGGAAATTGCGGGTCCATTAGCACAATTGACTTCAGATCGAGCGGCCCGAGCCTAAGCGTCGGCTGGTTTCATTGTATTGAGCTCTTCTCAACTAATTACGAGGAGGATAAATGGGTATCGGCAAACTGAACATCAAAGTGAACATCATTTGACAAACTGTTAGTGGGCGACTCGCGTTAAAACAAATTTTCCTCCAGGCATATAATTAATTAGCTATAGTATATTCCACACAAAGTGGTTGTTTTTCGCGTGTTGTGACTTGCTACCTCGGAGGTGATAAGCTACTGTTACTCACCTCAAAGCAGCCGAAGAGAAACAAAACAGCTCTGCGGCAACCGAAGGGGAAATTATTTCGATAAACGAGAAGGCTGTCCCCCCAAAAAAACAATGGCCACGAAGTTTGGTTTGATAGTATTTAATGGGAAATTATTTAATATTTCAGATATTTCCACCCTCATACTCTTAAGGTAAAAAATTAAAATCAATGCCTTGTCTACCAGGAGTACTAAGTTTAATGCACACTGATGAAAATTTGGTGTTTTGCAGCATGTTTTCAACAGACAGAATTAGCATTGAAGAGATGAAAGTTAATCATGTGCCTCCAGAAGGCCTTTTTACTCGAAAGAAATTCACAGTGCTTACCGCTATTTGGGCGGCGCGTCATGATAGCCGTCTAAAAATTTCATCACTAAAGCATTTTCCATAAGCTCTGTCTCTTCTCTTACAGAAGCAAACGAAATCCTCTTCATTTGCGGAAATTATTGCTAGTTACGTTTTTTGCTGTGGTCAGCGCATTATTGTTTATCGTCTTTTCTAAAAACCCCGCTCTTTTTCGTCATTTGGCGATCCGGCGATCTTTAAAAAATCAATTTGCCTTCAGGCTTAAACTGTTGCTTCACTTATGCGATTGTATTGCTGTTTTTAATTAGCATTATTTTTTCTATATCTCTTTACCTTTACTCCATTGCATTGCATCGCATCATATTTATATATTGACGGGAGTGTTTTACCGGGAACTGAAACAATCATAGAATCGATATGACTTCTACATCCGGGAACTAAGTGGCGTTTTCCCGGTGCGTAACATGCCCATATCGACCAACGACAACAAGATTTCCTCCTTTTTAAACTTTCTGAATGAACTTGGTTTGATGTGATGTTTGTGAAACAATTCATATATGAACTGCGGATAGTCCGGGAGCAAGAGGCTAAAAAGGGCGCAAGAGTACTGAAAAGGTTTGAAGACGGATTTTTATAGATTAAAACCTCGTCTTTTACGCTGGGTAGTTTGTAGTCTCAAATTGTGGTGTACGTTTTGAGTTTTGTAGGTCGGAGGAGGTCAGACTGCGTGCTTACATGAAAACGAGGCTGAAGTTGTCACTCAATTTATTCCTATACCCTTACCCAGAAGAAGAAAGAAAGAAAGAAACCAAATGTTATATAAATCCAACAAAAGACTTTATCAAAGTTATTTGTATAGAGAACATGACCAATTTGTAAAGAAATCACGTGATATTTGCCCACGTTTTATATGACGTGTCACAGCATCCTCATTCATTGTTACATAGGAACTGAAACTTTTCGCTCGTGATAATCTCCCAACCGTTTGCTATTTCAATTTGCTTTATCCACACCAAAGAAAGGCAATTCGTATTAAATTCATTACTTGCTGAAATGAAAATCTTAACCAAGGCCGTAAAATAAGCGTTTTTGTAACTGGAGCCTCACTTTCATGTTAATATGAGAAAGCAAATTGATGATAAAATTGGTAAAGAAAGAGGAAAAAGGTAAATAAATTGCCCTGCAGAAAATATCTCAAACACAATTACTGTCAACGGTAGTACAAAGTGGAGGTAAGGGCTTTCTAAAATGATGTTTTCTGCCAAGAGCCAATAAAAATTTCCATCTAAGTCGTTGTTATAACTTGTACTAACCAGTTAAGCAAGGGATTACAAAAGTGACCACGTCAATAATACTACAATTTAACGAATTGAAAATGTATGTAACTTTACGTAAGTGGTGTATGCCTTCTAACATTTTATGGTACTGGTGATCAACTGAGGAATATAATATCCGGTAAATTTACTGGCAAATTGGTTTTCGTAACAAAAATACAGAAAACAGCTACAATCATGGATAAGATGTTTATCTACCTATCCCCAGGTTAGTGTTGTTTCATGGGGTTTACGGTAATTAGCTTGGTGTGTCATCACAACACGTTGATATTGATAATATTTAAATAATATATAGATTAAGCCCAGCCTAAAAGCGGAGCTCCGTGTTTTTGCTGGTTCTTAATAATTTCGGAAATTAAAAGTCCACAGCTGTAATAGATAAGAATTATTAAAAACGGCAACTCCAATAGGTCACTTTCAAAATCACGTGGCTTTTTATTTTATCACGTTCAATTGTATCGCGGGCCCATATTGGAAGGACAATTATTTCCTTGTAGGTAGTTTTCTAGCTTTATAATCTGGTTTACTCCACGGAAATATTGTCGGCAATTCCCTTAGATGCTTTCTCTTTCCTCCTTTAAATTCGTGTATGAGACGATTGCAGTTTCAATGTTTTATTGCGGATTAATCTTATTTATCCCTTTTGAAGAAATTTATCTTTAGGAATGCGATAAAACGATAGGTTCGAATTTTTCCTGGAATAGTTATTGCGCAGCGGAACACAGCAGTTTTAATGAGAAGGCATACCTCCTACGCAAGGTAAAATTCATTCACCACGAAAGCCGCAATTTTGAATTGTGTCCTTCCAATGCGAGCCTTCACTACGGCAACCAAAAATGTCACGTTATTTTGAAAGTGAGCTATTGTAGCTATGTCTGTTCCAAGTAGGGCCCTTTATTACAAATAGAGATATGTTTTTTTGACAGAGAGAGACTGGAGCTGAAAGAGTTGCTATGGCAACAATTCTAAGGGTGCCATTTCCTTTCTTTCGGGATGCACATTTGTGGTGCCAAGTTTCAAGACACTGCATCAATAGTTTTAGAGATATTGTTTATATTTCATTTGTCATCTTTTTGTTTAAACCTTTGACGTCATCACTAATCTAATTTGTATAATAGAAAAATGTCAATATCTCTAAAACGAAAAAAGATATTTCAAAAAGAAAAACTCCATTCTGAATTTTGAAAGGCCTTTCAAATAAGAACAAAATATTTTTCATGTCATATACACTGTAATGTTATTTTTTTTCGAGAAAACATTATTTTTAATTAGAACAAAAAACAAATGCGCGTAACATCGGTCCTCGAATCGTTGTACATGTATGGTAAAATGTTGCATTTCGATTTTGACTCGTTATTGCACGTTTGCACGTTGCACGTTTGACGTTGCACGTCATTGCACGTTTAGTTGTTGATGTGTTGTTTAAGCCATACGCGCAATGCTCCAACGCGCATTCCTGACAATCGTCGATGTCAGCCATGTTTGCTTCGGCTGAAATTTTTCCTAAAGTCAAATTCAGAAGCACTTCATAGGCAGTTCTGGAAATTAAATAAATACATTACACCTTTAACACACGCTTGGGTAAAAATATATACTTAACAAGCTTAAAAATAAGTTCCTTCTACCCAGTGTGATATTTGCATAAAAAGGCGACCCCAAACATGTCAATAAAGTGATGCGCTTTTAACGTCCTCCAAAGCAATCAACAAATGCAGGTGAAGTGCAGCTGTTAACACCAATTCATATGGCCCTTGATTTTTTTTTTTCATTGTAAAAGCCGAGTCCTTAAAGTAAAAAGAAAGACAAAATATATTTCTCTTACACAGTTTCCATGCTACCTATTTCTTGTTGAATTTTGTTGGCATTAAACGGGGATACGAAAGCGCTCAAAGTTTTATGCTAAACACTGAACGAAAATGAAAACAAAACAAAATAAAATGACATAAAATAAATTAACATACAGCAAACTTTATTGAACTAATTCACCATGTGTTTACGTTTCTCCTGCTGTCTCCAGGCATGAAAAGCAAATATGCGAGGTATGATAGCACTAGCTTAACCGTGATTCCTTAAATTAATTTGCAGCTCATTGCTCCACTAAGCGAGAGCCTGGAACAAGCTAAATGTATGTTCACCTGAGCACAATTATAAGAACGGAGTAAAAGTCACCCAGGCCCAAAGTATTATTCGTTGCAAAGTAGCTTTGATGACCAACGTGATATTAATGGCATTTATGAAGATATAAAATGCTGAAAAATAACAAAAAAAATATCCGAGGCAATAATACTATTTTTGACATGTTGTTAATTGTAAACCGGGTATTTCTTTTGGAAACGAATTACCGGAAGCGTTCAATATTAGATTTGGAGCTGTTTTCATATTCAGCTAACAACACAAGCACCAGTTATAGCAACTGTTGATGTCATACGAAAGCCTTTCTGTTTTTCAATTTATTTTGTATTTACCCTTTCATGGGGTTGAAAACCATATCTTACTGATCAAGAAAGTTGCAAGCAAATAGTAAAGAGTAATTTCCTAAAAACTTCATTTCAAGTTTTAATTAAGTTTCTTCGGTTTGCTCGGTTTTTTCGGTTTGTTTGGATTTTTTGGTTCTTTTGCCATGAGCTTGCATGTTGTGTTAATCCTCACACGTCTCAGGAAAGGGGGCTAGATTAAACACCCACCCTATGAGGTTTTCGCCAAGAATATGTTACTGATCAAGAAAGTTGCAAGCAAATAGTAAAGAGTAATTGCCTAAAAACCTCATTTTAACTTTAATTAATTTTCTTCGGTTTGTTTTTTGGATTTTGTGGTTATTTTGCCATGAGCTTGCATGTTGTGTTAATCCTCACACGTCTCAGGAAAGGGGGCTAGATTAAACACCCACCCTATGAGATTTTCGCCAAGAATATGTTACTGATCAAGAAAATTACAAGCAAATAGTAAAGGGTAATTGCCTAAAAACCTCATTTTAACTTTAATTAAATTTCTTCGGTTTGTTTTTTGGATTTTTTGGTTATTTTGCCATGAGCTTGCATGTCACGGTGTTAATCCTCACACGTCTCAGGAAAGGGGGCTAGATCAAACACCCAACCTATGAGGGTTTCGCCAATTTCGTATGATGCTGAAAATTTGGGATAGTTCGCAGCTCTCTATAACCTCTAATTTTATTGGACCTTAATAGCTCGCAGCTCTTTTGGTTCAGGGCTAGGGTCCATTGTTACTGTTGTTTGTTTACTATTTTTTCAGCCAATACTGTGGGACCTTGTAAAGAGCTGCGTACCGCCCCGAAAATTTCAGTAGATGTTCCATCATTCTTTGTTCAAATTTTGATGTGTCAAACATGCAGTTTGGCCAAACATCGACATTTTTGTCTTGACAGAATTCTATTGTTTAACCAGTTTCGTTCATCAAAATAGCATATATATGCCGATTGCCATATGATACGTTTCATCTGAAGGAAAATTTTTCTGGCCCAATTGGCCAGTGAGATTATCAACATTGTATTTTGGAAGCAAACTTAATATCCTAAATACAAGTTTCTTGTATGAAAACTGAACTAAATATAAAACGACTCTAAACAAACTGCATTGGATGTTATGGAAATCATAATTGAATGTAAATAATTCCAACATCTGTTTTGAATAATGATCGGTTTGGTACTGCCAAGAGCAGCTTGATTTTTTGTCCCCGCCAATGGCAGTTAAACATTGGGTTTTTCCACCCACCGAAGTTTCACCTCTAAAGTGCGTGCTATCCTGAAGAAATTTTTCTCGAAAGAAGCCCAAACTTCGACATTTGATGCCTACCATTTTGAAACTGTAAACTAAGATATTAATGAATTTTACCACACTCAAACAAATATACTATGCTTTCATTTATCCATGTTTAAGTTATGGTATCACTGTATGGGGCTGTGCCCATAAAAGTAAGATTGAATTGTCTCCAAACTAAGCAGGATAAATGCCTACGAAGAATCTTCAGGGAGAGGGCTGATCCATATTATAAACTCTTAGGAATTCTTAAACTTGAAAATATATATAAATTCAAAATATGCTGCCTTTTTCACAAAATAATGAATAGAGCTGATAGCATTCCAGATATCATCTCTGATGTCCTGACCCCAGCATCTAGCTTACATAGGTAAAAAACAAGATTTACTAGTGAATTCATTTTTCAACCAATTTTGGAAAAGTGTCTTTCAAGTTTGCTGGAGCCAAGATATGGGTTTCTGTGCCCCCTGAAATTAGCGTCTGTCATTCAGCTCCTTTAAAAAAGAATGGAAATGTAATCTTTTGATTAAACAAAGCTAAATTCACTACTGGCCTGATGCTGAGTAAAATGATCTGGCTCCCTCTTGCTTTGTAGGAGGCCCGGTGGTTACTGGTTAGGGCGCTTGTCTCCGGTTCGAGCGATACGTGTTCCAACCCTGTCCAGGGCACTGCGTTGTGTTCTTGGGCAATTCACTTTACTCTCACAGTGCCTCCACCCATTGTATCAATAGGTACCGGTGATTCTAATGCTGGGGGTAACCCTGCGATGGACTAGCATCCGTGGGGCGGGGGGCGGGGGGAGTAGAAATACTTCTAGTTGCTTCGTGGTAAAGAAACCGTGATAAGCTGCACAATTTTCCTTGTGATTTCTCCGGAAGTGGCGATATTCGGAGTCTAATTTTTCTTCGTATCTCTTTCACTCGGTTCCAGAAATAAATGCCAGGATTCAGTGCTAAAACCTTGTATGATATGCATGCGATCTCTGTCAAAGGATCGTAGGTCAACAGATACATATAAAGTAAATATATAGCTTTCGGTGAGTTTTTGATTTATGCGACACTCAAGGTGACTGATAGCTGAATTTGTTAAATGCTGGGCGACTTGTAGCTGGCTGTCAATTTGATTTACCCGCGTTCTTACAGGCTCAATGGCAAAAATACAGGGTAATTATGTGTACAGCATTCAATATTTTTCGTTTTATGGATTTATTTGTTTTGACGAAGATTTTTTTGTCCCTTCGGGTGACGGGTGGCGGGTGGCGGGTGGCGGGTGGCCCTGTTAGCTGGGCTGACTCGGTTGGCCGAGATCTCGGCACGTCTGGACGCAACAAAAATCAACTTCGCGATTACATGGAAAATTTTCAGCCCGGTTATCCGAGATCCCGGTATCGCGATGCCGGGATCCCGGCTAACCGGGCTAAAAATTTTCCATGTAATCGCTTTCACCGGGCCAGCCAGGCAAAACGTGCCAGTACAAAATTTCTCTTCCGAGCACGATATCCGACCCCAAAAATCAATATTCTTCTTTCTAAATAGGATGTAGGGGTAAAGTAACCCATCCAGCTGCATAAGTGCAAAAAATTAACTACCAGATTGCCGGAAAAAGGTGATCAAGAAATATTTATGCTAGAATCGTTCGTGCTAAAACCGGGCTGAAAGCAAACACGGCAAACCGGGTCAGCCCGGCTAACCGGGATCATGTAATACCGGGCTGAAGGTCATCTCGGCAAACGGAAGCAGCCTGGCTAACCGGGCCAGCCCGACTCATGTGATCAGGCCTAAAGAAAGACACTAGAGAAGCCAGGTAAGCTATTTTGTTTTAAATATTTTTATTAAATATTATTTCTGAATACTACTGTTTTCTCAATACAAATCCTTACATTTTGCTGTTTCATGACGCCAACGTGGTACAGATACTCATAAATTGAGCTTGGGTCACCTTTGATTTGTCAGTTGTCAGTTCCTTGTTTGGTTGGAAACTTCTGCATCTTGATATTTGACTAGTTTTGATGCACAGTTTTTGTTATGTACTATAACTTGACATTGAGATAATTTTTGATCCCTCGGTATTTTTCGGTAAGTGAGTTTGAATAGTGATGATGGATAAGTTTTTTGATGTATCATTCCAATCTTGAACAAACATTATGCGATCGGAGAATTTATTCCACGCTATAAAAATTAAGTTTCGTTTTCGTGAAACAGAGGAACAGCTAATAGTAGGTTCGAGGAGGGACAAAGATCGGACTTGAGAGTAGAGAGTGGGGCAAGGGGGGTTCTTGTCACGAAGTCACGATACTAAATTTTCGATTTCACGAATCACGAAAAGTTCACTACGGTCACGGCAAAAAATCTGATCACAATGCTGTGAAATTTAGTTACGAGCTGAACTTTAGACACTCACGATTTATTTCTTATCTATTTACGATTCACAGCCAAGGACTTTAGCATTTCATGCCTCATGGAATACACTTCAATCACGATTCACGGAACAGTTTTTAATCAAATCACGATTCACAGAGCACAAAAAAACCGGATCACGGCGTCACGAAAATACCCGTTTCAGCAAGCTTCGTTTCTTTCAACCCGGGGAAAAGGTAATACCTCGAAAGGTCACGTATTACCTTTTAGCCGAAAAAATTCCACCGGAATCAGCCGTTCCATTTGAATTCATCCCGGAGTAACCGGATTTTTCGTGCAAATGGTATTGCGCTTCCTGTGAAACAAAGATGGCGGATCAGTGGTAGCATTTTAGCCATATTTCTTCATTGCTTGAATGCAACTTATGGAAGTTATAGCGTTTTAATATCGCCTGGTGGAATGCAGTTTTAACGTATGACAGTTTTCGGGTGCTGACCTGGTAGACGTTCTTTATGCAAAAGGTTGTTTATGGAACACAATATTTCTCCAACCATTAGTCCATTTTACCGTTCTGTGACCAGACCAGAAACTATTTAGCATAACAACAAAATGATTTACATATCAAAAGCAAGAGGGTTTGTATCTATGCAAGGTCACCTTCAGCCTCAATTCCACTCAAAGGCTTGGTAACTAAGCAAAGAACTGTAAAATGGCCTATTGGTGAGTTACACTTGAGTATTCTACTTTCATGAAATTGTGTAGCTTGAATGTGCCAAGTATAGCCTGACTAGAAACAGCGGAAGTGAAACAGGTGAAATGCTCAACACATGCATGTAAATGTTTAACATTGGCAGGGAGGAGGAGGTGGGGGATAGGCGAATTTAGCCAGTTTGGGCTCATCCTCGGTGTAAAACCCTGTGAAACTCACCAGCGACGTAAAGCAAAGAACTTCGAAACAATACAAAACGGTAAAACAACAGCTCAAAACAAAGAGAAATGTCACAGGTTTTTACAGAGGTAAATTAAACCCCCAGTTTGATCTGAAATACGGTATTGTGTTCAGCAGTCCGGGATTGTCACTGAGCATTAAATTATCAATGTGGAGCAAGGGGGAGGGGTGCAAATTAATTAGGTATCCAGTCACCTTGCCACCAGGGCATATCACCACCAACCATCTTGCCACCACGAAACGACCTCGCAACCAACAAACTCGCCACTCAACTCACTACTCAAGCAGTCTTCTCACCACCAAGATAGAACAGACATTCCATGAGAATTGACTTAACTATGAGCTATACAACTGAACTCTTACATTTTGCTTTTTTTCGTAATGTGTTCATATAATGGGCTTTGGTACCTGTGTTGCTGCTAGAGCTGCTGATTCAGCTAACTTTTATTTGTAGTATCGTTCGGCTTACGTCAATTCGTAATCTACTTGATCTTGGTGGTGAGATGACTGACATGTAGCTTGGTGGTGAGCTCATTGGTTGCAAGGTCATTTCGTTGTGGCGAGATGCCCTATTACCAACGTGACTACATGTAGCATTCATTAATTCTGTGCAGTATTTGGATCACTATTTCAAAGTGAAAAAAGGAGAGCAACTTGGGATAATTCAAGGAGGATTTCTGTGAACTTTTTAGCTTTCAATACACTATCAGGGGAAAGGAAACGGTTTTAAATCTATCATGTGTATCAAAACCTAGGTTGCTTACAATTTAAAATGTCTTCAGAGTAAGGAATGATTTTAAGACTAGGTTGCACTGCATCGCTCTTGGCTATCTGGCTGCCATTGCAATTTTACTGACAACCCAACACTCTCTCCCCAACCTCTCTGGGATTTCAATTTCCTCCTGTGGTAGGGGTATGGATATTTTATGGAATGAGATTTATAATAAGATTCATTACATTTTATTGCAGCCATAAGTTCTGTCTTGTTCTGACTGTGTTTGATTGACCTTTTTCCAGAATAAGATTGCATGTATGTTCTGGATTATTCAAGATGATCTATTCTGTCCTCGCGTCAATTGTTCTGTTTGCAGAATAATGGCCCATGCACACCGGTGCAACATTTTACTGTGTGAAGTGAATGTATGACAACAACCTGGCATCTATGGCAATATTCTGTTGTCAGTTCTTTGATAATTAAGTAATGAGGAAGATTTCAACAACAATTGCCTGCCCTTGTTTTATCTGCTTGACCCAATATTGCAGCTACAAGCTTTTCGTAACTTGGGATATGCCAAAATAGTTGTGCCAGGTGTTCTGGAGTTTTTGAAGATAATTATAATTATTTGTCTCTCAGCAGAAACCTTTGAACAGCTTGTTATTACAAGTCTCTTTTGAGTTAAAGCTTGTTCTCTTCAACACAGGTAACCACCATTTTTGTTTGTTGTTAGTTGGGAATGTGAAGATGAAATGACATGATTCTAGGGTTCCAATATCCATACTCCCCCACAGATTGGAAATTCCATGGGATGGGGGCAGGGGTCCTCAAAGGTCAGACAATTTAGAGAAGCTTAATTGGAATTTCCAGAGGGGTGCCTAGGGGGTCTTATAAAACATCCCTTCCGTGAGGGAGGTTATGATAATTATGGAAATTCACAATTCATAACAATACTGCAGCTACTTTTGCTCACAGCCAGTGAAACGTGAAAATTACAAACCAAAAAAATGGATCAAACTCTAGATACCAATCACAACCGTTTGTTTATTATTATTTTCTTCACAGGACCCTACTGATAACAGTACTGTTAGTACTGACAGGTTTATCCTGTTAAATAATTTGTTTTATTATTTATAGATGTCACCTTGGACCCTGTTGAAGTGAACTGCTGTTTCCTGAGAGGTCCAGTTGATGATTTACAGCAGTTAAAAACGTTACCGTTGACATGAGCAGAGTGCGCGTGTTATTGAAAGGTGCTATAATGGAATGCCTGCAAAGATAAAGTGTGTCAAAAGGTAAAGATGCTGATGTGTTGATTTGGAATTGGAAATGTCCAAAGCTGTGCCCTTTCTTGAAGTTGGACCTCATTCCGGCTTGGCTGAGAATGTAATTTAGTTTTGAATGGGACTGAACATTTGAGAATGAACATACATGTATTGTATGAAAACTGCACAGTGTGCAAATGACAAAGATTTGAGCATGTAATGTACCGGTAATTCATGATCAATTTGTGCATCAGTTAAAGGGGCACTGTCACAGGAAATTTTCTGATTTTTTAGTATAAATGGCACTACAGTTGTGCCTAAGTACAAAAAATGTGCCTAGAACATCAAAATGAAGATATCAAGTAAATAGCTGAAGGAATGGGGGAAATTTTAGCTATTTTTCCAGGCTTCATGCGCCAAACTTGAAAACGTCAGCTTGAATTTTTCAAGTTGAGACAAAGCTGCTGATGGTTTCAAATGATATCACTCCTGTTATATAATTATAGCTTCAGTACGCTGCAATAGTAATTGTTAACAAGGTAAGGTAAGGTAAGTCTGCAGTCGGGCCTAGTGACCCATCAGGCCGGAGCTTATCCCGGTTTCTGTAGCATGAAGCATAACAAGACCGGAACACTATTTGTAGGTTTACACTGGTGTAAACACGAAACTAACATTGATGCTATCAGACAAAATCAAAACCCCAGTATGGAAAATGTGGGCGTGACCATGGAAAAAATGTCCAGTCCAAGGCACGAGATACAGGAAATGTAATCAATGGCACCACTAGGAACAAGTATGCAGAAATAAACAGGCACAGGACCGGAAAAGCAAGTCACCACCTGAATGCAGGAAACCGCAGGACAAATCAAATCAGAATAAGATCCATGTAGTGGAGAAGCCAAATTCTGACTTTGATGAGCTGTTTTTTGAGTCCATTCGGATTGACAGCTCTACTGTTAATCCAGCAAGAGATGAAGCCATTGCAAAAGTTCAAGTTGAACTGCCTAACATTAACCATCCCAAAACTATGCTCAAAATGAATAGCTACTGGTGCACAAGGAAATAATTTTCCCTTGCGAATTTATAGAAACATGTCGATGATAATGGTTTTCTAACGGGCACAACACCTACTGAGACCAAATTGACTGTATACAGTGGCACACCAATACTGCAACATGGAGTCTGTTCTATCAAGTGGCCATATGGTGGTAAGGAAACTAATGCAAGGTTTTATGTTGCTGATGTCAATGGCCCGGTCACATGTGGCCTGCCCACTTCTTGTGAACTTCAGCTGGTGTAGCTGCAAGCACCACCCAGATACCCTACCCTACAATTAAGGACAAAAGCGACCTTCAACTGTTGTATCCTGATCAATTGAATGGTATTGCCAAATTTGAAGGAGAGTATCACATTGTCACGGAACCAAGATGCACCACCCAAGGAAGTACCCAATTTACATAGCAGATGATATTAAGAAGGAACTTGATGAAATGGTTAGTCTAGGAGTAATTCAGCCCGTGACTGAGCCAACTGACTGGGTTTCAAGTGTAGATTGCTCCCACAAATCCAGTGGGAGATGGCGTATATGCCTCAATCCAAGGATCATAACCAAGCTGTCAAGAGAAGCGATCATCACACACCAGCCCTTGAAGAGATCACTCACAAATTCAAAGGCATCACAGTATTTTCCTAACTTGGGGCCCACCATGGTTACTGTTCTGTAGTGCTGGATAAAAAGTCTTCTTACCTTACGACCTTCAGCAGCCCATTTGGGAGATTCAGATTTACCCATCTTCCTTTCAGATTTTGTGTTAGCCAAGATGGACTTTATTCTTGAGAAATGTCCTGGAGCAGTTGGTATTGCAAGTGACAATGCAGTACACGGCCCTACTGAGAAAGAGGACTTGCATAACCTAATGTTAGTCACGCGGCAGCATGGACTTGTTTTCAACTTGGACAAATGCCATATCAAGGAGACAAAAGCACATTCTTCGGCATGTTATTTTATGCAGAGGGAGTACATCCAGACCCAGAGAAGGTGGAGGCCATCAGGGCCATACAAGTGCTGCACGTGTCATAACCTTTTCAAATTATGATCGTAGTACTGACGAATTGTTGCGAATGGTAAACTGGGTTAAACTGGACCGTCAACGCCTTGTTAATAAATCTATATTGATGTATAAGATTGTAAATAGAATGGCTCCAGATTATCTTAGCTCGCACTTTGTCTTCCGTTCAGATACCTTAATCTATAATTTAAGAGAGAGTGACTTTTCGCTTGCCATTCCACAGCCCCGCACTAATTATTGTAAAAGAAGTCTGTCATACAGCGGAGCTGTACTGTGGAATAGCTTACCCTTGGATATTCGTCAGTCACACACTCTTGATGTATTTAAATCTAAGTTGAAAAATTATGGTTTTGATGGTAGATTTACGTAAATCTTATTTTGATTTTATACACGGCTTCCTTGTAAAGCAGGTTTTTATTATTTCTCTTTTTATATTAGCTGTTAATGATTTAGTTAGGTAGTTAGTTATAGTTAATATTGTAAACTATAAGTCCTGAAGGAAATACCGTGTCTAAATAAAGATTTTACCTTACCTCACCTTACCAGTTTCATAGGATCATGGACGGTAGGGTTCTCCAAGGAGTCCTCTTGAATATCTTGGACTGACATGGTCAAACACAAATTAACGGGGAACTCTCCTGCGCAAAGAAAACCAAAGAATCCTAAACATCACATGGTCGGGGATGGCTAGGTCCACGTCATGGTGGAGGACTCTCCTTATTGCCAATGAGCCTGTTTGATACCAAAAAGTAAGCGCTATAATTGAAGGCAATTAACCAGTGGGTTTTGCAGACCGTTGTCAAAATTGAGAGATATGGATCATTATCAGCAGCTGGGTAACAGCTGCGACAAGTAGACTTTTGTGTATACGTGGTTCAGGCTGTCTGCCAACATAGTGGTTACAAAAACGCATCGGGATGTGCTGCTGGTAGTGGGAGGCCATTTGGATCTATCTGTCCATCTTGCTGGTAGAAGGCAACATAACGACATTAGCCTGAGAGGTCGACATGACGTGTCGACGGGGCTAAACCCTGAGTGAGCTGAAGGTAGGCCAGAATGGATGGAGGGACCAGTGCTTTGTGATATACATGGGGGCAGTTGTCTGAAGCGCTGGAACTGAAAACGTGAAAGAGCATGAGCTAGAGGATTGGCTTTTCCCTGGACTGAGAAAGACGTGAATGAGAAGGCATGACGTACAACCAGTAATTAAAGATAACTTTAGTTAATAAAACCATTAAATTAATTTGAAGTGCCAGAATTTAAGAACTACCACCATCGCTTCAGTATCACGGGGAAACTCAACCCATTTCAAGACCCAGTGGGGACCCCAGAGATGGGTAACCAAAACCACCGGGAAGAGTTCCTTGTATGCGATGGACAGTGAGGCCTGAGATACTGACCAGGAACCTGAGAACCAATAGCTCTGGAATATGGCACCATAACCAAGAGATTCCACCGCGTCAGATGACACCTGGAAGTCCGGGAGAGGGGCCCATGGGGAGTGAGACAGATACTCAGACCACCCCAAGTACGAAAAATCTGCCACCACGTCAAGTCCAAGCGAAAATCCTGGTTACGCCATGACCCCTTAACTTAACTTTTTACAGTTTTGACAATCAGTCTAACTCAAGGAAAGAATTGAAAACCAGCTTGTGAAGCTTGTCAAGCTTGTTCTGTTTGAGGGGAGGTAGTTAACAGAAAGAGATGGATTACTAAAGAGGGTGGCTTGTTTCATTTTAAAACAAAACACTTGCAGCCGGTTATTAGTTTAGGACTCATTTCTTTGTGCGATGCATTTTATTCCACCAACCCTTTTTAGTGCAAGTATTTGTAATGTTTACCAAAGCTCGTGTAGTCTAACTTAAGGGCTTATGCAACTGCACACCGGTTGTTCAAAGTGTGGATAACGCTATCTACCAGATAAATCACTATATAGTGGTTATAGTGTTATCAAAACAAACTACGCTATCCCCTGGATAGTGATTTATCTGGTGGATAGAATTATTCACCCTTTGAACAACTGGGGCACAAGGCATAAACTTGTAAGGCCTGTCAATATATGTCCACACTGCATCCAACAAATAAATATATTTTATTTGTTTTCTCCTTTAGAAGAAAAGAGCTCAATCATCTTGCGTACAGTCCAGTTGTCATAGAGCACCAACTTGCAATCAGGTAAGAATATTCCAGTCTACATTCTGTATACTCACAAACATCTATATTTTACCATAATTTCTGTGGCACTCTTTACAAGTCATTTCCCACAATCATCTTGGGTACAGTCCAGTTGTGATAGAGTACCAATTTGCAATCAGATACGTATTGGCCGGACAACAATCTGTATACTCACAAATACATGTATCTATGTTTTACCATAATTGCTGTGACGCTCTTTAGAAGTCATTGCCCTTAAAGCCAACAGCACTGTTCGTATGCCAATTCTTGGTTGACAGAGAAGCTTGTTTCGCAGTTAATATACAGTGAAATTTGCCATGGGCATCGTGACATGTGATGCAGCGAGACTGTTTTTCTGATTTTGCTCACAGAGACAGATTTTCGGATTTTACTTAGAGACCGTTCATTATTTATGGGAGGGGGAATGTGTGAGAAATTAACAAATTTTCCTTTATTTTTCAATACCCCCTTTGAAAAACTAAATTTTTCAGGTCCCCCTTATTTTATAAGGGAAGCATTTCAATACCCCTTACCCCTCGACCCTAAAATGGTGGAGGAGGAATAAACCAACAAACAAGATGTATGAATTATGAAGACCACACTTTCTAATATGATAGTTGTTAATAGTTATTACATATATGACAAGGTTCAACAGTGAGGCCCAGAGGGTCGAATTTGTAGGGCATACTCTCCCCAGGCAAATTTTTTTAAACTTTATGTTGAAGAGAAGCGATTTCCTTCATTCTGGGCAAGCATTTGTTGTTTTTAAACCATCAAGTTTATAAGTCACCACGAAAGTATATCTCTTAAACAATTTTTTTTACCAGGAGTTGTAGTATTTTTTTAAAACGTGCTATTTTGTCTGAATGGTTGTGTGAGATTTGGTCGAAAAGTGCGAGTATTGTGCCAAAAGCGTGATACTTGGTGTTTATGTTATTAGGGCATTCACATCGAGAATGTTACTCTGCGTGGTTTTCTTTATGGAAACAATTCAACCCCTTGGATCCAATTCAACCCCTTGGATCCACGGTGCATTTGATGCACTATAGAGTTTAAAGTTATTAAATAGTTGCAGTAATATGTTCATGGTAGGTTAACATTTTCTTAAACTATAATCTTGTGTTCAAGTGGCAGTACCAAATAAATAAATTATTACTGTAAATTAAACTCCATGACTACACCAAAATACTGCGGAAGACTCTGTCCTTAGAGTAATCAATCATAGTGATCCGGTCATGAAATCATGAAATCTGGTGTGTCCAGCTCTGAATTGTACACTATATATTTATGCTTTTGTTGTTATTTATTTTCAAGGTATTATGTCTTTAAAATTTTGAGCCCCCCCCCCCCCCTTCCATCACAAATAAATTATCCCAGGACCCCCCTTTTTGCAGTGGCTAAAATTTCAAGTCCCCATTTTCTCACCCTTCCCCCCTTCCCATAATTAATGAATGGTCCCTTATCCACTTTTGGCTGCAGTATGTTACATTCTGGTCGATCATTTACCATGTTTTTTTTTCTTGTATTGAAAGTGATCGGAATGTGTTCTCAAAAAATTATAACAAAAAAGATGTGATCAATTCCTTTTTTATTAAAAAAAAAAAGAAATTATACCGGGACTGAGGTCTGAACCTCTTACCAGACAACCCGAGACTCCGTATTGGGAATCGCGCGCTGAACCATTGCGCCAAGCTGCGCCGACTGACAATGGTTGTAAAAATCTGTCTGGAGATGAATACTATTTCGTTTAGTAATTTGCATAAAATAATTTCAACGTTCTGATTGGCTAAGTACATGTCAATTTATCCCAAGCCACTGCTGACGAGTGAAATTTGCAGTGCAACACGGTGAAATTGAAAATGATTGACAGCGAAGTTACCAGCTAGCGACAATAAAACAAATTGGCGGACAATTTTGGAGATTTTAACTCAGGTTTGGAGATTGTAACGCATAAAGTATTCTTTTTACATGTAAACAGAACCTTCTTGTATAAATGAAATGATGTTATAGCCGCGCTTTGAAAAGGTTATTGAGCCCGAAAATTTGATTTTGTGCAACTGATTCAAATGACGAGTAAATGTCTGAAAGCAAACAGGAACATTTGTATTTTATAGTCTCCTGTTCTCTCACCTTTGTATTAAGTATCTCTCGCCTTTGTATTATGTCAACTTTAGTGCAAACGTTGGCAAGAAAGTCAAGAACTATTTTGTAAGTTATTGGTACACTTTTTTTTTGTTTTCGTTTAGGTAACAACCATGACAACAGCAATAGCGACCAGCTTTAAAGTTCATGATGGCTGTCTCGACAGAATGGTTATAACGCTGCATGAAAATTCCTCTCACTGAACGGAAGCGGCAAATTCGAGTAAGGTATGTCAGTCCAATCCAAGCTGATCAAAATTGAATTTTTTAACAGAAAACGTAAGAAAGCTTGGATTTTTAAAACCAGGTTAGTTCGCCATGCAGATTTACACCGTGTGATGCAAATTATCAGATGAAAACATATCATATCATATCAAACTGGGTACCAGCCAGCCGCGCGGAAAGAACTCTCATTTTAGATGATTTCTTTAGGTCGTCGCGCGTACATGGCGCAAACTAGTTTTCTAACTGAAATCAACGGACATCCACTGATTAAGGGCTATGCCCGAAACGTCTGGCCTCCAAAGTCAACAATGGCACTTTTTACTCTTTAGAGAGAACGTTGATTAACATTTTTTGTGTATTAGTACAACGGTGCCACGCAGCTCACGGATTTTTCTCCGCCAATGTTTTTATCATTTTCAAGCAATTTTGAGGGGAGATGGTTAACAGAAACGGATGGTTTACTGAAGAGGGTGGCTTATTTCATTTTATAATAAAACACTTGCAGCAGGTAATCAGTTTAGGAGTCATTTTTTGTACGACACTTTGATCATCAGTAAAAGCATTTATTCCGCCGACCCTTCTTAGTGCAAGTATTTGCAATATTCACCAAAGCTTGTGTTGTCTAACTTTACTTATGCGCTTATGCAATCACGCCCCGGTTGTTCAAAACGCGGACAACGCTATCAGATAAATCACTATCTAGTGGATGAATGTTGGTAAAACAAACTATGCTATCGATTGGATAGTGATTAATCCGGTGGACAGAATTATTCACCGACCCTTTGAACAACTGAGGCGCGAGGCATAAACCTGTAAGGCCTGTCAATATACGTCCACACTTAGAAATTATCATCCAACCAATAAATATATTTTATTTGTTTCCTCCTGTAGAAGAAAAGAGCTCAATCATCTTGCGTACAGTCCAGTTGTGATAGAGTACCAACTTGCAATCAGGTAAGAATTGGCCGGTCTGCATTCTGTATACTCACAAATATCTATATTTTACCATAAGTTTTGCGACGCTCTTTAGAAGTCATTTCCCACAATCATCTTGGGTACAGTCCAGTTGTGATAGAGCACCAATTTGCAATCAGATAAGCATTGGCCGGACAACATTCTGTATACTCATAAATATCTATATTTCACTATAATTTCTGTGACGCTCTTTAGAAGCGATTGTCCGTGAAGCCAAGTTAGAGAAGCTTGTTTCAGTTTGCCTTAAACCAGCCCAGTTTTAGCAGTTAATATTGACTGAAATTTGCCATGCCCATCGTGACATGTGATGCAGCGAGCCAGATTTTTGGATTTTACTCATCCACGTTCGGCTGAAGTATGTTACATTCTGATTGATCCTTTGCCAATTTTTTCTCGTATTGAAAGCGATCTGATTGTGTTCTCCAAGAAATTATGACAGAAAAGATGTGATCAATTCATTTTTTTTATTAAAAAAGAAAAAAAGACCAACTTACGCCAGGACTGAGGTCTGAACTGTACAGGACCTCTGACCACTCAACTCGAGACTCCGTAATGGGAACCGCGCACCAAACCACTGCGCCAACCGGCGTCGGGTAACAAAGGCTGTGAAAGTTAGACTAGAGATGAATACTATTACATTTAGTAATTTGCATATAGTGCAAACGTTGACAGGAAAGTCAAACAGCTTTAAAGTTCGTGATGGCTTTTTCGACAGAATGGTTTTAGCGCTGCATGAAAATTCCTCTCACTGAGCGGAAATGACAAATTCGAGTAAGTTATGTCAGTCCAATCCAAGCTGATAAAAATTAATTTTTTAACAGAAAACGTAAGTCAGCTTGGATTTTTAAAAAACAGGTTAGTTCGCCATGAAGATTAACACCGTTTGATGCAAATTATAAGTAAATATGATCGTTTTATTAAAGCCGTAGTTGGTTCAAGCAAGTTCGTTTTGGAATGACATTCTTTGGGGCGGGGGATTTGTACGTCTAAGTTTTCTGTATTTTTTTTTTTTTTTTCATTTGTGCAGGAATAAACAGTTAGAGAAATGAACAAAGTCTTGGAAAGTAAGGAAAAGTTGAGGTGGAAGAATTCAAGTCTTGTCTGCAAGTTGATGTGCAAACCGCCAGCATTTCTTTCATATTTTTTAGCAAGAGTTTGGAGTTCTCATCCTTGTGGTAAGACTTTGCACTATTGTAATTGGATTTACATTCTTGGCGGAAAAAATTTGTATGAGTGACGTTTACGTTTTAGTTACCTAGAAAACGACAAGTTTGACCAATAGCAAAAGGAAAATTTTCAATCCTGTAAGGAAGGGAAAATTGTATGTGCAAACCACCACCTCACTACACCTCGCTACACCGCAGTACACTTCACTGCACTTCACCTCACTACATGTCACTAAACCTCACTACACTTCAGTAGACCGCAGTACACTTCACCACATCTCACTACACCTCACTAGCTGGCTGGTACATTTTAGATGCCTTGAAAACGACCCATTTGATCAACAGTAACTACCATTTTGTTATACTTTAAACAAGAGTTTGGAGTTCTCATCCTTGTGGTACAGCTTCCCATTGGTACTCGTACGCATGCGCGTTTGGATTCACATTCTGGAGTAAAATTTTTCTAAGTCTGTACACATGCGCATTAGGATTCATTTTAGATGCCTTCAAAACGACTCATTTGATCAATAGTAAAAGGAAAATTTTCAATCTTGGAAGGAAGGAAAAACTGTATGTGGAATACACCACCTCCCCGCCAGCCACCACTAACTACCATTTCTTTTATACTTTTAGCAAGAGTTTGGAGTTCTCATCCTTGTGGTACAGTTTCCCATTGGTACTCGTACGCATGCGCGTTTGGATTCACATTCTGGAGTAAAATTTTTCTAAGTCTGTACACATGCGCATTAGGATTCATTTTAGATGCCTTCAAAACGACTCATTTGATCAATAGTAAAAGGAAAATTTTCAATCTTGGAAGGAAGGAAAAACTGTATGTGGAATACACCACCTCCCCGCCAGCCACCACTAACTACCATTTCTTTTATACTTTTAGCAAGAGTTTGGAGTTCTCATCCTTGTGGTACAGCTTCCCATTGGTACTCGTACGCATGCGCGTTTGGATTCACATTCTGGAGTAAAATTTTTCTAAGTCTGTACACATGCGCATTAGGATTCATTTTAGATGCCTTCAAAACGACTCATTTGATCAATAGTAAAAGGAAAATTTTCAATCTTGGAAGGAAGGAAAAACTGTATGTGGAATACACCACCTCCCCGCCAGCCACCACTAACTACCATTTCTTTTATACTTTTAGCAAGAGTTTGGAGTTCTCATCCTTGTGGTACAGCTTCCCATTGGTACTCGTACGCATGCGCGTTTGGATTCACATTCTGGAGTGAAATTTGTACACATGCGCATTAGGATTCATTCATTTGACTACAGGTCGTAACTGAAGGCGAAAGATACTTACAGTTACTACACAAAGTACACCTAGGTTTACTGCGTATTGGAGGCTACTGCACCACAAGGATAAGAACTCCAAAACTCTTGCTAAAAGTACAAAAGAAGTGCTAGTTAGTGGAATCTGGTGGGGAGGGGTGGTTTCTACATCACCTTTTTCCTTCCTTCCAGGATTGAAATTTTCTTGGACTCGTCATTTCTTAGGCATCTGCAACAGAATTTTTAATCATAGCATTTATTAATTCAAAACAACTCTGTAAAGTAATTCAGTAGTTTATTTTTTAATAGTGATACAGACAAATCAATAAAATGATCTTACATGAATTGAACAGTTTCAGTGTAAATGTGTATGCGTTCAATTCCTCGCAAAACGGCTTTACTCTAAAAATGAAATAATAGATATGAACTCCTAGTTAAAAAAACCTTGCGATATTCTACTCTGATAGCAGCGGCTACCTTGTTGCGTAGCAGGATTAAAATTACCCGATGAAACTGCTTCCTTCGACAACTGCAAAGGTTCTCAATATAAGACACACTGAGGACTGTTGTAAAAGTTATTCTATCAACTTGCAACTGGGAAAACTGAAACAAAAAAGATACAAAAAATATGAGTGAAATATCTTGAAAGAATCATACAGAACGGTAAACTTGGCGTGAACAAACAAAAATGTGTGATTTACAAGTAATCATATATCTAATGTTACTAAAACTATTTGAATTTAGTTTACCGTTTGACGTAGACACGTACTTTTGTTGCGCCGTTGTCTTGACACAGCAAACCCGTACAGCTTTGCAAAGCTCAATGTGCTAGAGTACGTTTTTATCTTCTCAAATTCAAGATGAAACTTACATCCAAGGAATTTAAGAAATTTATTTAAGAAATGACAAAGTCTGCATTCAAGGCTCAGCTTTCAATCTTTTACAGGGGGTTTGGTGTTTCAGCTTCAGACATTGCCAAAATCATTGCATTACTCGTGGTCAAAATACTCCTGATGGACTAACAGGAAAATATCAAACGAATTGTGCCTCAGAAGACAAACCAAAATGAATTTCTGGCGATATCTTCAAGGCATGGCTCTAGAATTTGAAAAAAAATGGCTAGTTTTTTTCAAATTCCAATCCACTTCCATCCTTGCCAGCCTCCTTTTTTGGTTAAGTATCACCTCGGGGGTTTTTCTTCCTTAGTAAACTATTATTTGGAGGTTTCCTTCATAAATTTTTATTATACAGGGGCACTTGCTTCGTCGCAAAAAATGACTTAAAGGGGCACCATCGTGGTATTTTTGGCGCCATTTTAACATGCTGAAATATGTTCCTTCATCAATGGAAACCCAAAAATAATGGTGTAGTTTTGTTACCTGAGACTACTTCTCTCCCAGTAGACCGCGACGCCCAAGATTTTTTCACTGTCGTCACGGTGATTGAACATCCATAACGTGGTACAGTTGGTTGTACAGCGTATAATAAAGGTTTTGTTGTTGTTGTTGAAAGACGCGAGTTAGCGACAGGTTGTTCGCGGGTTTAAAAATTAAGACGGAACCCATCAGGAAGTTGAGTAATATTTATTTAATTTGAACAAAAATCGAGTACCAGAATAATTTAAATCGTATTGCGTTACTTTTTACCCCTAATAAAAGGTAAAGATGTAAGAAATTATTTGTGATAACACCGACAACAATTTCTTATCAGAGCCCGAGAAAATGAATTTTAAAGATCACAAACGGCACGTGCAGCCATTTTGTAAAATCGTCTTTAACCCATTCAGTGGAATTATAGTGGAACTTCGAAATTTGTTTTCGATGTTTGGTGTTGTTAGAAAAGATTTCTTTTAATAAGATATTTGAAGCAGTAATTCAAAAGTTTGCAATGGGGTGTAAACAATTTTGGTACAACAATTTCTTATCAGAGACTGAGAAAATGAATTTCAAAGCTCGTAAGCTATAGGAAAAATCTCAAATCTTTTAAGCGATTCAGTGGAATTTAGTGGAACTTCGAAATTTGTTTTCGATGTTTGGTGTTATTAGAAAAGATTTCTCTTGATAATATATTTGATGTAGTAACACAAAAGCTTGCAATAAGGTGTAAATCATTTTGGTACATAATTTTATCCAATGAATGCTCGAAGTCCTAACGGCTTCCGTCTTAATGTTTTGCTGACGAAGTTTAACATCAACACGGGCAACATTTGTAATTAATCAAAGCGCTCTATGAGCAGCGACTGAATTTTTAGAAATAAACTTTTGCCTTCGATTTCTCGACATACAGTCGTAAAACCAGTAAAACAAATCATTTGCCAAATCAAGCCACTTCCAGATGAAAAAACTTCTCAGTTCTTCTGATCGAACCTCACTGGGAACCTGTTTGAGCTTACAGTCAATCAGCGGTTCATTGGGTATCCGTCATAACTTTATATAAATAATTTACCCTCGCATAATGTGTGTGTAAGTCAGGTTTGTACGTTGGAACGTGTACTGGTCTTGAGATCGGAAGATCGGAGGTTCGATGCTCGGTGGGATGCTATGATAAGATTTTTTTCTTTTCTCTTCTTGTTTCCTTTTTGTCTTTCTCGCGCGGTGATAAATGATTTGCGTTTGTTATATGGACACTGGAAAGTAGAAGAATTTAAGAGTGAAAGTAATGTTTTTTTTTAATAATTATGAAGTTATATAATACCAAACAGACGGATTCAGCTGAATTTATGTTAATGGTATAAATTTGAGAGATCTGAAAGAATTATTGTATGGAAAAAACTTTCAATTTTCTTGTAAGCATGGAACCACGGCAACAACACTGGCAATACTTTCGTTTCTTCAATCCCGGTTTACTCTATTAAATATGGATCGATTTTCCACGCACCTACAGCTTTATATGTCAAAACCGATTTAATCGTCGAGAGTTTGTAAGACACTTACACTAAATATAGCTTCGTCCATTTTGAAATTCTCGGCGTCCTCTCCAGTAGAACTCAAGTACAGTATTGTCAGTCCTTCTTGTCAGCCGTATACAGACGCCCTATACTACGGGATTCAAAAGTTTACGACCGTACGACTGAGCGAGTGATCTGGGGCGAGCTGAATACTCCTGAAATTTATGAAATTCAGTCGTATTATGAATTCAAACGTTCGAAACACGTTTTGATAGGCAAATAGGCAATTCTTGGTTTGCAGGTGACGCCATCGACGCCATATTGGATTCCATTAAAAAAACTATTTCTAATTAGCTTCTTTTGCTGCCACGCTCATTGTCATTTTAGTCTCTCGGGATTGGTTGAAAACCAGCAATATATGTCAGATTCTTGTTTACAAGACGAGAAAAACTATGTATTAAAATTTGAAAATCTGTGAACACTTGAATGGTTTCTGTCTCTTTTTCTGCATGGCCCTGGGGACGAGGTTGGCTTTGCAAGTGAAAAAATGTTGATCACGTGGTACAACAAAATGTACCACGTGATGCATGCTCAATTACCGTGAAGAAAGTGAAAAAATCTTGGGTGTCGCGGTCTACTGTAGCATATCACTACACTGAAAAAAAGTAGCCAGTTTCTTTTTCAAATTCTAGAGTCATTCCTTGAAAAGATCACCAGAAATTCATTATGGTTTGCTCTCTGAGCCACAATTCGTTTGATGTCTTCCCGTTAGTCCATCAAGAGTATTTTGGGTACGAGACAAAAGGTACAAGGTAATGATTTTAGCAACGAATTAAGCCGAAACAGCAAGACCCCTGTGACAGTGCCCCATTAATATATCGTGACAGAGCTCCCTTAAACACTAACCTGTTCCCACTAAATCCGTAGTTTATGATACATCCGTGTGTAGATCTTTAACAGTTTAACCAATCATTGCACTCTCTGGATGTATTGGTGTCAAATCTGGAACAAAAAAGAGATAAAGATTTTTATAATGAGTTCCAGTAGTAACCTGTGTCAGTTAAAATACACCTCCCTAAGTGGATTCTATATTAAAGCTTTTATCCCAGCTACATACAAACACAACATTTCAAAGCTTCCTTAAACAGGCACCTCTCCTAAGTTGGCAAGGGGTTGGGGGAGGGGTTCCACTGAGTAACCTCTCACCAGTCTCGATTTTTTATTTTAATCCGATCAGTTGGTAAAACAAAGACAACACAAGAGGAAATGACTACTCGGGTCTGACAAGAATTCGAAGTCGTTCAAACAAACGGCGAGACCCCAAAAGAAGCAGGAGAAGAGAAGGCGGGTCAAGCGGGATTCCCAAACTGTTGTGAAACTGAGAAAGTTTTGAAACATTGTTTTGTAATAGGGGGATTAATGCTGATGTCATTGTTTACATTTTTCTCAATAGCATACAACTTTACTTTGAGAAGGCATCATGCTATACACAAATTGATTCCAGATATGTATAGAACCTGTGAAAAGTAATAATCGATGAAATTTATAGCTCTTTGCATTTAATATTGAAGGATATTTGCTTTAAAAAACTGCAAAACTTCTGGGCAACAAAAGCGCTAATGAGCCAATACATTTAACCCAGATCACAGAAAACGTACTTAATACGTACAGTGGGCTCAAATTTATAGCGAAGGCTAATCATGCCGCGTTCTTTTAATATTCAGAACTGATATTTTTGTAATTCGAACAGAAACTGAAACTCTTCTGCTAATGAGACAAATATCGTAAACAAGGATTCCCCTACAGAACACTAAGGAAAAGACGGGAATCAGGCGTCAAGGCCAGTTCAGACTGCCACTCACCCTCTCCAACCCGGAGTGTGCATAGTACGTCATACGAAATACCTGGTTTCTTGTTTGATTTTACGTATTTTACAACCTGCTGGTGCCCTTTATTTTCGTATTAGTTCTCAACCTGTATCTGTATCTATTATCTCGACCGAAACGCCTAACTAAAATCTCGCACCGCATGTAATTTCCTAACCTTAAAGGAACTACGTCACGAGACTTCGACAACCTAAATTACCCTTATAATTCAGGAAACCTAAAAATAATACTTTGCTAAGGAGGAAAAACACCAAACGAGTGATACTAAACCGAAAAGGAACAAGGATGGCTGAGGATGGAGAAGATTGAAACGGATTGAAATGACGATTTTGAAAAATTTGGTGCACGAACTACGATGTAGCTCTTTTAAACGACTGACAACAATAAATATCTTAACTTTATCTCTCGCGAAATTTATAAAAGCACATTCCATAAAACACTGACAAAAATGGCAGCGCGAAAAATTAAAACAACGGAGAGCTGCTTAAATGAGAGCGCATGGTGACGGGTGACAAATCGGAATTGTTACTGAAAGGGACGACGTCACGACGAGTATCTTTCCTACCGTTCCAAAACATTTTTAATACACGCACAAAGGCATGATTTATGACAGCTACATTTCCTTTAAAACATAGCCAGCAGATGCTCCATTTACCTACAAGAAAATGGGTATCCATGTTCAAAAAGAAAATAATGCCCGCTCGAGGTCTAGAAAAGCTGCTTTTCTAGAAAGGCATCATCTTATAGGACATTGGGAAACCCATCTTCTACCTGGTTTAGAATATAGCATTAAAAATCCTAAAAAATCCCCGAATTTACGTTCGCGGGCGGCCTCCTTGTTTGTATTTCTGGCACTCGCTGCTCAATAGCTCGTCCACTTTTTCGTCTCCCCAGTCACCTGAACGTATTTCATTAATATTTGTTTCACTGTCATCCCCATAGCCCTTTTCGTTTCTCTTAGCCGGCAGGGCCTTGGCACGAAAATCGAAGGGTTCTGGAGACATACGATTTTCAAAAAAATTCGAATTATTTTAATTGGCTGTTGGGAACAAAGAAATCTTAAACGGAAGTCAAAATGTTCACCGGCCGCCATATTACAACACACAACATGTAGAAACATCAACGCTATATACATGAAGTCCGGAAGTCCTAGAATCTCGGACTAGAAATCGAATGTCTCCACATTCTCGTCCCCAGAGCCATTTGTCCCTCTTAGCCGGCTGGGCCTGGGGCACGAGGAACAAGTGGCTCTGGGGACACACTATTTGATTCGCTGAAATCAAACAAAGGAAGTCCAATCATATCAGCCGTTTTAAACGTGCTAACGATAAAGGATTTTAAAACGGCTGATGTTATTGGACTTCCTTTGTTTGATTTCAGCGAATCAAATCGTGTGTCCCCAGAGCCACTTGTTCCTCGTGCCCCAGGCCCATTTGTTTTTGCAGCCATAAAAAAGAAAATAAAAAACAACTTTAAAAGATTGTCGCCGCCATTTTTTTTTTCAATTCGCAACGCAACACAAACTACATCCTGGGTACCGGGCTTCTATAGTTTTTGCCCATGTTCTATTAAAAATAAATGAATAGAAGGGGTAAGTTTCTAAAGAAACTGTGGTGCTGCGTCGGTGGGAAGTATAACAATATAATTTGGTTTTATCAACTGGGTTGATAATGTCAATTGGCCACAGTAAAGAGATTCAAGAGCTGACGTTTCGAGCGTTAGCCCTTCGTCGGAGCGAATCAGGGAATGGTGGGTCGTGTGTGGTTTATACACAGAAAGATGGAGCTACGTCCCGAAGCTACGTCCCGTCCCGTCCCGTCTCAGAATCGTTCGCCTAGTCGTCTCCTTTTTTCGCCGATGTATAACTTTTTGCAAAGATACTGGTGAACGGCACACCGCACAGGCCTGAGACTTGAAGAAATTGTTTATTTATTTGACATCTACACTCTCTGAAATTCTTAACTTCTGTAGTTAAATTGTTTCGAATTTAGTTTTTAATTCCGTGACAGTGAAAACCACCAATAAATGGAATCCCACCAGCAGCCAAACAATATTGCCTTGAACATTTCATCATATAGGTTTACTGAAATCACAATATTATGCGCACAAGTCTCTACCGCACGTAATCAGGGCACGTCATTAGATTTGTGGTAAATTATTATGGAGCAGTCATAGGCGTGTAGGCATTTAACAACTATGCTGCAAAATCACGCGGAAAATCGCACGATACTTAACCGATGAGGCCGTTGGCCGAATCAGCCATCAGACATTATTATTCGACAAATTGTCATGTTACCCATATATGGTCATGAAGCGATTGTTATCTGCCACCTGCACTTGACAGATATAGTTTACAACCATAGAGTATCCAGCAGAAAATCGATTACTCCAAGTGCACTAGAGAAAAGATCAAAGTTTCAGATGAAGTACGTTTTATCGATATCGGAGTTACCATAGCAACGTTGTGACGTCATGCCCCACTTTACTCGAGACCGAATAGCTCGTCATCAAGGGATAATTTTGGAAAATCCTTCCTGGATCTTTGACCTGACAAACTTTTCTTGAGGTCTGCCAAATTGGAAGAATTTTTATAGTGACCATTTTAATACTGACGAAAAAACTCTTCAAATTTGGCAGACCAGACAGTTATTGTTATTGAAATTACAACCTGGGAGGTATTTTTTAGCCTTTCACGTCACTTTCTCCAAATCGCAACCAAGCCTTGGAACAAGGCAAATTAATGGTGGCCGTAAATTTTTGGAAATAAAAGTTTAAAAATTATGACTCCTCGAGTCCAGAATGGATTGAAATTTGGCAAGATGATTAAGAAAGTCGCATTGTACACAAAAATAAAAAACAATACCACCAATTTCGTCTCAGGGGCACTTTAAGCAGGTATACACCTTATTCCAAAATGGCTACCATCTTAATATTCTTTTGTTGGTATTCAAATTAAAAAATCAAAAGAATATTTTATCTTGAAAAAGGAAACCAGGGCCAATTTGTATGTGCATAAATCAAGTGTTGGCCCAGAGAAGCAGAAGTTTTATTTGATCAGTACAAAAAAGATTATTTACCTGGTTTCTGCAGTGCAATAAATTTCTCAATCTTCTATGCTAATGGCAGATATACCCATCTTGTCTTGTTCTTATGATGCACAGCTTGTCACCTGCCACAAAGATGATAGAGGAATTTAATAATTTATGGCTAGCCTTGTTCCTGGATGCAGGGGGTGGGGGAGGGGGGGCTGCTAAAAATATCTAGTGCTCTAAGGTCCAAACCTCTGCATACATTGTTTTACTCTAAAGGACCCTAGTCAGCCTCCACCAGTTTTGATACCATCAAAATTATGACAATCGCAAAATCTTATTGCATTGAGCAGAACTCAGAAACAGAACTCAGAAACATTGTGTATTATTTGATGCATCCCAGTTAATAATTCATTTCTCTACGTGACTCACAAGAATTCTTGGGAATGTTAATGTCAGACCTTAAGCTTAAAACGTGCTAATGAAATAATTCATATTTGAACTGTGGATGAAGATGAAAGTGAGAAATGACCTTCGCAGTGAATTTCCAATTTAAGCAATTGGATTAAAGAAGCCTGAAAAAATCAGGGCTTCAACAGGATTCGGACCCGTGACGTCTGCGATACTGGTGCGATGCTCAGCCAACTGAGCTATGAAGCCACACATTGGGAGCTAGGTCAGTTTATTGAGTTCATATTTTCCTGTGAGGAGTGAAATAATGTAAGGTATACGAAAGAATTCATATTTAAACTGCAGATGAAGATGAAAGTGAGAAATGATCTTTGCAGTGAATTTTCAATTTTTTGGAATAAAGAAGCCCGTGGGAATTTTGTGGTGAAAGCAAACCACTGGTCTAGAAATGTTATTTGGGGTCCAGTAAACATGAAAAGTTTTGGTGGCAACTTTGCAACGTATTATGACTGGATTTATGGACGCTCGAAATTCTGACCTATGGAGACCAGCATGGAAACGAGGCTGGTGTAGAAAATCCATTATAGCGTTTACAACAATACACCGTTGCTTACCAAACCTGGCTAAAATATAATTATTATATGCTGCTCTTAAATGTTCTTTGGAAGATTTACCCATTACTGTTAGTCACATGACCTGTCAGCATGAAAATGAGGCTGGACTAGAAACTCCTTGTAACATCCATATACATGACCAGTTGGTTATCAAATTTGGCTCCATTATGACTATTGATGTTCTTCATGTGTTTCTGTCAGTTTGTATATGGAACATTGGCCACTTTACCTTGAATCATGGAAACGAGGCTTTGAGAAAGAACTTCTCTAAGTCATGTAAATTACATGAATAAAACCAATTAAAATTACAAGGCTAGCAAAACTGATCACATGAGAGCCCTGACAGCTTTTAAACTGACAAAGTAACCACTGGCGTTGTTGCTTTAGATAATTTTTTCATGGATGCATTACATTGCACCATCCTATAGCCAATTTTATGTATTTCTTTTTGTTCCATTTTTACATATTTTGCTTGTGGTGCTGCATCAGTGGGAAGTATAACAATATTATTTGGTTTTATCAACTGGGTTTATAAGGTGAATTGGCCACCATAAAGAGATTTGAGAGCTGACATTTCGAGTGTTAGCCCTTCATCACTCCGGTGAAGGGCTAACGCTCGAAACCAATACACCTTATCAACACAGTTGATAAAACCAAATTATATTGCCTTACTATTTATAGTCCAATGCATCTTTATCTCAGACTCATCGCTGCTCTTGTGCCATGTGGGCATCATGGCAAGGTTCAAAATTCACTTTTTCGTCCAGTTGCCCCTGGGGCAACCACAAGTCCAAGTTTGGTTGCCAATAGAATATTTTAGTTTTCCAAGCGCTTTCCCCTGCGATCAAGCCAAGAAACTACAGTACAGTAATGCAGGTAGCCAAATAGTGTTCTATTAATGTCCACAAGAAAACGAAATAAAAATATAATGAACTGTATTCAAAAGAGCGTCTTATACTTAATAAAATGTTCTAACCAGCCTGTACATGTGTCCTACTTTTTAGTCCATCAGTAATGTAAACCTCAGTAATACTGTAAAGATCAACACACAAGGAGTGGAAGAGACTCATATTAACACAGACTTGCATGATGTTTTAAGCAAGAAGGGGCAAACAACATGGTCCAGGTATTAAAATTCCCATCGTACTTCGGGGAAAAAACATTGGAACAATCATGGCAGCATCACAGGGCAGATTTCACTAGTGCATCATGGACTGCATTTAGAGATATCAACCACTGGCTAACTCATTAACTCCCATTGTACCGCTCTTGGTGTCATCAGCTGGGACCTAAATAGGAATCCCATTTACCCCAGTTCTGCAGGAGGGAAAGAGTTTATGAAGGTATATCTATGACAAAATTCAATTACCAGAAACAGCAATAAAATTAGTCAAATCAAACTTTCAACAAGTCAAATTTGATGGGAGGAAAGAAACCAAACGGGAAAAAGCAATACGTGAAAAGGCATTACACAAATTGGCATCACGCTTTAAGGCATCACGCAAAAAGGCATCACCCTTGAAGGCATCAGGCTTTAAGGCATCACATACAAAGGCATCACACTTGGCATCACGCAAAAAGGCATCATGCAAAAAGGCATCATGCGTTAAGGCATCACGTACAAAGGCATCACGCTTAAAGACGTCATACTAAAAGGCATCACAAAAAAAGGCTCACTTGGTTTCTGGTGAGAATGGTTTTCGAGTGGAACATTCCTTGCTTGTCACCTCGGGACATTTTAATTCAGTACCTGAGGCATGCCCTGAGAGAGTGTTTTCCAAAATGGCGGACAACTGCTGGCCTCTCCGTTCTTTGTAGGGCACTGGTTATAGTGCAAGAGGAAGACCACAAGTGGAGATACAATCTGAAGCGTTAAAATTTCTACTTGAATTTGGTTTTTGTGTGTGCCTTTTTGCGTGATCCCTTTACGCGTGATACCTTTTTGGGTGATGCCTATAAGCATGATGCCTTTTTGAGTGATGCCTGTAAGCATGATGCCTTTTTGAGTGATGCCTGTAAGCGTGATGCCTTTTTGAGTGATGCCTGTAAGCATGATGCCTTTTTGAGTGATGCCTGTAAGCGTGATGCCTTTTTGAGTGATGCCTGTAAGCATGATGCCTTTTTGAGTGATGCCTGTAACCGTGATGCCTTTTTGAGTGATGCCTGTAAGCATGATGCCTTTTTGAGTGATGCCTGTAAGCATGATGCCTTTTTGAGTGATGCCTGTAACCGTGATGCCTTTTTGAGTGATGCCTGTAAGCATGATGCCTTTTTGAGTGATGCCTGTAAGCGTGATGCCTTTTCGAGTGATGCCTGTAAGCATGATGCCTTTTTGAGTGATGCCTGTAAGCGTGATGCCTTTTTGCATGATGTCTTTAAGCGTGATGCCTTTAAGCTTGATGCTTTTTTACGTATTGCTTTTACCCGTTTGGTCGCTTTCCTCCGATCAAATTTGACTTGTTGAATGTCAGATTTGACTAATTTTATTGCCGTTTCTGGTAACTGAATTTTGTCATAGATATACCTTCAGAGCTTTCCAATGATACCCAGATGATATTGATTGGGCTAATGGGCTTGAAATATGCACAAAAACGCTTAAAAATTTCCGTCAAAAACTGGAGGAAAATTTCCCTCACTTACCTTGGCTACTCCATGTTACATATTTCCTGTCGAATTGATCCTTTCTTGGCAAGTCTTGAACCGAAAGCAAGCCCAGTAAAATGCCAACAAAGCATAAAAAAGATACCAACAAAGGAGAAAGGAAAAGCGAAAAAAATAAAGAAATCGAAAGGCCTAAAGAGGTGGGTCATTTTCTTGTCTAAAAATGTTGATTTGTGTGCATGCCCGAGCTAAAATGCGATGCTAGCGAAAAACCTGGCATGTCTGGCATAACTGACTAGAAAATGTTCAAAACGTCTAAAAACACGTTTTTTTCAAAACCTCTCAAGGAGTCATAGGGTTAAAGTATGAAAGGCTTATTTGGATTAAATGTGCAAAGAATCTCATCAAATTTGGAGAGTCTGAGGGAGAAAAACCTTCCAACAGTACGTGATATTCTTCTGTATTTGCTTTACTTTTGACTAACATTAACTAAATAAAGGTATCAATAACTCAGCAAAGACAAAAAGCTGTTATATTTACCCCAAGGACCCTGCATGGGTGTCTTGGTAGGGCCAAGGGATTCCCTCATTGACTGTAACTCAATGGATCAATAATTTGGTGAAAATTTTCCAGCCATCGGCTGAAGCAGTCCAGTAGCACAAGCACATATTCACCGGTCGGCATAGGCCCCAGAAAATCTAATGCTATATCCTGCCAAGGTCTTTCTGGCATTCTTGTTGTTTTGACTGGTGGGGTGACGGTTTCCCTTGTAACTAGCTGGCATCCACAGCATTCTTGGCATTTACATTTCAACTCCCTGTCAATATCTGGCCACCATACTTTTGATCTCAACCACTCCTTCATTTTCACGATCCCCTGGCGACCCTCATGTGCAAACTCTACAACTCTTCTTCTCAAGGACTTGGGAACCACAATTCTTGTTCCCCGAAGGATAACTTGACCAATAAACGTCAGTTCACTTTGCACAATCACATACAGATTTGGAGCATTCTCCCAGTCTCCACTAACAAGACTGTTACATACTGGGCACTCTGCAGTTCCTCATCCTCTGCTGAGGCGTTCTCTATCTCTTGAATTTTAAGAGCTGCAGGCATGAGCACAGAATTCAAAGCAACCATACAAACATGCTTATCATTGTAACGGCACTTATTTGATGCTGGAATCTTGTCAAACGTGATAGGGCATCTGCAATGTTATCTCGCGACTTGACACAACACACTCTGTAATTGTAGGGTTGCAGTCGTAGCACCCAACGCTCAACACAAGCGGAGGGCTTGAACTCTCTAGAATAAATCACCTTCAAGGCCTCATGATCCGTCACTAGATCAAAGGTGGGTAACCTGTACAGATACAAGTTGAAGTGCTCACATGCCCACACAAGTGCTAGAGCTGCCTTTTCTGTCTGACTGTACCTTCTTTCCACGTTACTGAGGCTCCTGCTGGCATCACAAACAACTCGACCCACACCGTTTTCCTCCTGGACTAACACCACTCCTAGACCCACGGGACTGGCATCAGCTATCACCTGAGTGTGTGCATCTTTGTCGAAATATGCAAGAACTGGTGCACTGGCTAAGTGTTGCTTCAAGTCCTGAAACGACTTCTCTTGTTCACTGCCCCACACAAATGGCACACCCTGTCTGGAAATTGCTGGTAGTGGCTCTGTGATGGTTGCAAAATTGGCAATAAACCGTGCACTGAAGCCTACCATCCCAAGGAAACTCCTGACCTCAGCTTGCCTCCACTACAGCACGCACTTTCTCTTCCGTTGCCCCAATACCATACTTTGACACCAGAAGCCCCATAAATACCACCTTGTCCATTCGGAATTGGCACTTGTCAGGATTAAGGGTGAGATTATTTTCCTCTAGTCTTTGTAACACTTGGTGAAGGTTCCTGTCATGCTCTTCCACACTCTTACCATGTACGATCAGATCATCTGAAATATTTTGAACCCACGAGGTTGGCCCATCAACCCGCTACACTATATCTTTAGTGATGAGGTCCTCTACCTTTTCAGTTACTGTACTTTCTCTTGCGGTGCAAATGGGATGCGTGTCGGTTTCTGGACTATTGGTTCCACATCTGGATCAATGTGTAGTTTCAGCTGGTACTCTTTTAGCTTGCCAACACCCTCAAAGACTTTTGGGTACTTAGCCTGAAAGAGTCGAGGCAATGTTCTCTCCAACATTACAATCAGATTCACTGCCAACATTTCGCCCAATTCGGAGCAAAACCTAGGGCTTTTGAACTTTCCTAGCCCAACAGGCATCGACCACTTTTGGAAAACACAAAGTGTGTATTTATCTTCCTACCACTAACAAAAATCTCCACTTGAATCTGACCGACCATTTCCAGTTCTCTCCCACCATAGGCATATAGTCATCTGTGACATTTTTCCACGATGGTTTTAAGCCCTTGATTCTTGAGTTCTGCATACTCACTCATGCCCATAAGATTGTTTACTGAGCCAGAATCAATACGTACTCTTGTTGGAATACCATCAACACTAACATCCACCACTGGTTCTTTACACATAGTCATGTTACATGTATCTTCTTGACTCTCGGGCACTGCAAATGCAAATTCACAGTCCTCCTCTTCACAAGTAGATGCCTCCTGCCCCCCTACAAAATTAGCACCAAGTGCATGCTGATCAGAATCACGGCACTGGTCAGTATTACCCCTTGCTGCATACTCACTCCCCTTTCAACAACACAAAGCAAAATGACCATACCTTCCACATCTAGCACATTTCTTTCCTTTTGCTGGGCAACTTCTATCCCTGGCCAAATGCCCTTCTCTTCCACAATTGAAGCACTTCCTTGCCCCTGCTATTTCCTCCTCCTTGCCCCACTTTGATTGCATTAACATCCTCTTCTTCTGTCTGTTGTGGCCTCGTAGCCTGTTGACCAGTGGCCTCCCATGCACGGGCTTTATCTAAGGTAGCTTCCAAGGTAATATTTCTCTGTTCCAATAAATTATTTCCACTTCAGCTCAAAATCCGGTAACTTTTCGATCAGCTGGTCCCGCAAGTTGTCGCTTAAACTCGTTCCGAAATTGCAATGGCGCAGGGATTTCAAAATGTTTTGAAGCAGAGTAGAGTAGGCGGCTGTTATAAGGGTCACAAGCTGATTGCTATGACCAGAGTATCTGGCGGCATAATAGTCAAGTAGCCGGTGCAACTCCGCACCCGCCGCCTTGTTTTGAAACCCCTGATGGCGTGCTTGCTTTCGAAGGCAAACCATAAACTGGTCAGCAGACTCTCCCTCAAGCAGGGCCATTTGTCGGAAAACATGGCACTCGTATGGGAATGGGAATCTAACTGACAAATGGTGATTTGATATTCATCATAATCATCCTCTGGGATCGGACCAGGATCTTGTAAATCCTCAAAGATATCCTGAATGTCCATCCCCGTGAAATGTAACAATTGAGACATCTTCCTGTGAGCATCGTCGATTCCCTTTCCAGCTGCGTAGTATTCAAAAGCACGCTTCCACTTACGCCACTTCTTTGCGACCTTTGAGGCAGGGCCACTCAAATCCAATGGAGCCATCACTGTCACCAATGTAATATTTCTAGATGGCCACTAAGGCCAAAACACGAACAACACTCAGTCATCTACAATCAATCGGACTACACACAAGTTGCACACTCAAGTGGTCACATGACCACCAGTTCCTGCACTAATGGTGTCCTGGATGTCACGCAAACACTACATTGGCATTCTCGGTACTTGTTTGAGACGTAACACCACAAATATGCACAAGGGGAATCTTTCATGAGCACTCCAGCATGGTACTGTCGGGAGAAAACAACACGAGGCTAGTGAAAAGGGAGCTGGCCTCTTTGAGCTCCATGTACGAACTTGTCTGCTGGTTTCACCTTTATGAGCTTGCCAATATCTTTCCAAGTTTGGAGCATCGCCTTTTTAAAATCAAACAAAATCCATCTTTCCTGATTTTAGCCATTCATCTACAAACATGTGGAACAGATTTCTACCCATTTCACTCTGTTGAGATAACTTCTTGATTTTGCAGGCATCACCACCTCGGTGACTAGTATTGGGAACTGAATCATCGCTTACAGTGATTAGTAAAGATCTTAATCATTGACATCAACCGATGTGCAGTTTTCATCTCATGGCTGTTCTAAGATAGCAGCAGAAAGGTTGCGATGCTGTTCTGGAGTCTTCTAATTCAGCACAGCCAAAGACTTTGTAATGCATCTCTTGAGAAATCAGGAAATGCCATCTGCAACCTTCACTCAGTGTAATAACAATCAGTCCTCCAGACACCTTCAGAGAATGGTTCAGATCTCCCAAGGCATTGTTGACTCCACCTACACAGAAAGATACTCCTTCCCCTGTTATTGACAACCCAGTTACAATTCATGAACTCCTGGTGCATCTGGGAAATCTTATGCTTCTGGGTAAGCCATCTCGGCGAGATATATATTAACACTGTAAGGCACAAAAAGAAGACTACTCTGTAACAGTTCAAGTGCGGTTACATGCAGTTTCCAACTCTAACATCTTCTCAAAATTTGGCTCAAGAGCAATTGATGGATGGCTTCAAACAAACGCTGATAAATTATTTTATATCTTTCTTGTCCTCTAGATTTTTTTTCATACATTGCTAATCTCTCTTGACAAATTCCCGAGGCAAAAGTGCAATTCTGGTAAAGTGCAAACAAGGCTTGCTAGGTAATCATGTGTGCCAAACAAAGCACATCCCAATACAACTGCTTTCAGTGTAGGAATCGGTTGTCCTGAGCAACTTGCAAGAGTGGAGGATATGGTGGTTTAGGTCATTTCAAGCCATTTGGAGCTTTTGGTAGGTAGATAAAGCTCCATGCCAAGAGATTCCAGGACCAAGTGTTTCAGTAGAGATATCTTGAGCCTACATTACAAAGCCGTGAATGCCAACGCCTGTAAAAGGCAGTGCTTCATTGGTTTATGCACCAGTGTGCACTACAAACCCACAGATTCTCATAGTTATTTGTTGTATTCATCTTCACATCCATCACATGTCAAGAATTCCATTCCTTATTCTCAGTTTCTTAGACTTCGCCGTCTTTGTAGTGACGACTCTGATTTTTCCTTAAAATCAGAGGAAATGTGCAATTTCTTTGACAAACGCGGCTATCCTGCTTCTGTTGTTCAAGCAGGCAATCATCGCGCCCAACAAATTGATCAACAGTTAGCACTACAAACGTCACAGAGGGAAAACAACGATAGAATCCCATTCACCCTCACATTTCACCCTCACAACCACGCAGTTAAATCCATCATCCTCAAAAACTTTAAATTACTTCAAAATGATCTTGACACTGGTAGAATCTTTTCGCAACCTCCATTAATTTCATTCAAACGCGACAAAAACATAGGTAACTTTTTAGTTAGAAGTGCATTCCAAACTAGTGATCAACCCGGAACTTTTAAATGCGTTCGCGCATGATGCAAAACATGCCCTTTCATTCACAACGTTGACAAAATATCGGGACCCAAGCGATCTATCAAAATCACTGATCATTTCACCTGTACCTCAGCCAATGCCATGTACTGCATAACTTGTACTCTTTGCAAAAAGTTGTACATCGGCAAAACAGGGAGACGACTTGGCGACCGATTCCAAGAACACCTTTGTGACGTAGAGAAAGACGACAAAAATGCATCGAAACCGGTCGCGAGACACTTCAATCTCCCAAATCATTCTAAGCAACATATGGCAGTCTGCGGTCTTTCCCTTCACCCAGGAAACACGGAAAGCCGTAAAACTCTAGAACAAAAATTTATATTTCAAATCGGCACTCTTAATCCTCACGGTATCAACGAACGCTTTTCATTCAACTAATTTATTCCGTTGTTTTCACGTTATCAGGCACCAGCCAATAGCGAAGCTCCATCTTTCTGTATATAAAAGGCACACGACCCACAATTCCTTGATTCGCTCCGACGAAGGGCTAACGCTCAAAACGTCAGCAATTGAATCTCTTTACGGTGGCCAATTGACATTATCAACCCAGTTGATAAAACCAAATTATATTGTTATACTTCCCACCGACGCAGCACCACAGTTTCTTTAGAAACTTACCCCTCTATTCAAAAAGATGGGTTAAGTTTCCTTTGAAGACAAAATCTGGCAAACTCTGGATAATCTAGTAATTTTTGGCCACGTTTGTTTGAAAAAGTTGATACTGCCCAGTGAGATAACCATGCATGCTTCAATTTACCCGTGATCTGACAGAATCCAGTTACCAAAATTAATAGACATCGTTTTACATGCAAAGCACATCCCAGCACCTTCCCTCCCCAGCTCCAATTCATCTTCTCTTCCACTGCAATTGGATGTGCTTCACTGTCATGTTAACTATTCCTTATGGCCACAAATAATTGGAGATAAATTTTCTGTGCAGTCACGTTTGATTTCTACAGCAGCAAGGAAGTGTTTATGAATTAAACTTATCAATTTTTTGTTCACACAACATTGACACAGTCAATGTCAATTTCCTTGTTTTGAGAGCCTCATTTCCATGTTTATCAGGTCATGTGATTATTACTTTAATTAATTCAAACTCATGTATAACGCTAACAAAAGGGCCATGGGCATCAATTGTCATTATGAAAAAACGTTTTGCGATCAAAGTATATGTATATATAAATCTTGGAGATTTATAATTCCAGCCTTGTTTGCATGCTGGCAGGTCACATGACCTCCAAATCTTTCAAAAATCACCCCAGAGCATCAAATTATATACATTGTATATTTCTGCCAGGTTTGGTAAGAAACAGTGTATTATTATAAGAGTTATAAGGGATTTTCTATCCCAGTCTCGTTTCCATGCTGGCCTCCATAGGTCAGAATTTCAAGCCCCCATACATCCCATCATAGCAAGTTGCAAAGTTGCCACCAAACCTTTTCATGTTTTCTAGACCCCGAGGAACATTTCTAGACCAGTGGTTTGCTTTCAGCACAAAATTCTCACAGGACCTTATATTTTGACATTTACTCCAAGACTACTGAAAAATTCAGGGCTTCAACGGGATTCAGACCGGTGACCTCCGCGATACCGGTGCGATGCTCTACCAACTGCCACACATTGGGAGCAAAGTCAATTTATTGAGTTCGTATTTTCCTGTGAGGAGTGAAATAATGTATATTGTGTAAAGTATATGAAAATAATTCATATGATGAAGAAGAAAGTGAGAAATGATCTTCATAGTGAATTTCCAATTTAAGCAATTGAAAAAAAGAAGCCTGAAAAAATCAGGGCTTCAACAGGATTCAAACCCAAGACCTCTGCGATTCTGATGCAATACTCTACCAACTGAGCCACAAATTGGGAGTAGGGTCAATTTATTGAGTTCACAATATTATTTTCCCACGAGAAGTGAAATGATGTAAAGTTAAAGTCTGCATTCAAGCCTAAGTGGTCCATCAGGCTGGTGCTTATCGACGGTTTCCGTAGCATGGAGAGACTAGGAGAATTTCTACTCTCCCCCTGGATGGGATGCTAGTCCATTGCAGGGTTACCCCCAGCATTAAATTTGCTGGTACCCATTTATAAACCAAAGTGTAGTGAGGCACTGTGAGAGTAAAGTAATACCTGACATCAAAATTTCCTGCCCTAGACTTTATAAATACCTCAATACGGATTTAGTCAATCAAACAGATTCTAATGCATGATTTTGAACGTTACTGAAAAATTCGAATGAATATTTTTATGATCCACCAATCGCAACAAACATTTTCCTCAGAGGTGTGACCAAAAAAAATTAATACACTTAGTTTTTTGAGGACCTAAAAAAATATGTCACAGATCTCTTGACCCCAAAAATATGTTGGTACCCTCCCCCCACCCCCCTGGGTGTCAATCTCTTGGGATAATTCGGCATACAGTAGGGATACTGTATGTGAACTTTTCATTTAATTATTAAAAATCTTAAAATATTTAACACTTAGATTTTGAGCTCAAGATTCCTGTGTAGGGCTAGTTGATGAGGCCAAAGGCCAAATCAAATATCACCCCAAAGAATTGAAAGCGAAAAATCTCATTGTTTTAGTATAATTCTACCTCACTTTCCTTCACAAAAAATGAAATTCCATTATATCATTGTATTACACTCCAAGCTTTAGCAACATCTCATCCAGAACTGAACTGCCAACAATTTGAAACTTTCTGATTTCAAGTTTCACCAATTCTGACTTACATAAACGTCCAAAATTAACTTTTTTATGCAGGTACCAAGTGGCAACTGAACATTTTTTTCAGTCGCCAAAACAAAAAAATTAAAAATTCTGTTGTAGTAGAAGTAGTTCGTAATTTTTGCCTCACACAAAAACGTCGAGTTCTGAAAAACATTTCTTCAAGACTGGCATGTATAAAGGGATTGAAAGATTCTGTAGCTTACATCTCAGTTGAAATGGAGTTCTCGTTCAATAGATATAGCTCTTTTAGTTTAAAGACTGACCAGAACGAATCCTTCAGGGAGCCACATGCGAACAAGCGGCCATTTTTCTTGTTCATTGAACATTCACTGGTGAAAGGAAAGCAAAGTGTTTGGGCATTGCAAATGCACCCACGGTATGGCTGTTAGATGAAACCACTGAAAACATGGCAGGCGCTAAATGTCGATCAAAGTGTGTGGATTACAACAGTTGTGAAGATTACCTAATGGGAATCTTGCATTTACTTTTTATCTTAATTACTTTCCATGGAAATTGAAGACTTTGACAAGACAAGGAGTAAGTTTCTTGCTGAAATCAAATACAAATTTTTTCTATTTAATTCCTCTGGTACTCGTTAGAAACATTGACAAACCATTAAAAGTTGATCACTTGTTGGCAACTAGAGCAAAAATTCTGGTCGCCAATACTCAATTGTCAGTCACATTGATGACCAGTGAGTCACAATTTCGGACCCTGTGCATACTGTTAATGATGTACAATAAACACCTGAGGCATCTATTAGATTTTTGTGGTGTAAGGGGACAGCATTAAATAGATATGAGATGATTAATAAAGAGGGGTATTTATTTCAAGTTAACGGTAACAACTAGAAAATCAAAATGAAAGTTCATAGTACTATGTCAATGTGGTGCAATCAGCATTAGTTCATAGTTATATTTACAGAAATTAAGAAAATAAAAGATTGATATCCATACTTTGAACTTGAGATTGAACAGGATACAATTCGTAAGCCAGTACTGTTCAAGCAACCAGGGTGTTAAATAAATTGTATGATTTAGCTTGACAGAACATTTTCTTGACTTTTAGATTTTTTCTTTGGGGGTGAGGGGGTCTATTAGAAACAGGGTATTTATTAGAGAAGGGTGTATATTTCAAACTTCACACCACACAGGAGTGTTTAATGGATATGAGGCATTTATTTTTTAAGAGAGGGGGTGTTTATTAGATCATTTACGGTAAAGTTGAATGCCCTTCTCGGGTTGAATTGAATTAGCCAGTGAATATTAATTTAATTTCTAAATTTCCACCAAATCTACAGAGGAATAATAAAATAATTATTGACATCACCCTTCTTTAGGTGATCTTCAGCCACTGCACACTAATGGCTGAAAGTATAGAGTCCCTTAGCCAATCATATTGCAGCAGTTTCATAATTTTTAGCACACTAGATGAATTCTGCTAAATGTATTTAATTAAACGCTTGATGGGTGCAATCAAGATATTTACCTAAGGGCCAGTTTAGACGTCGTACTTCTGCTGTGCCAAACTCAACTGCAATTTGGTTCCACAGAAACATGATTCTGGTTCAGATGCTGTGCCATTCAGGATTTACTGAATCCACGTAACAATTTTATTAACTCCTCATGGGAGTTAACATAATTTAAGGTGGCTTACTACAGTTTTTCGACACTTTTGAGCGCGCGCTACGGCTGTCTACCTGACGTTGATATTTCTTGCGCAGACGAAAATTGCGTTAGCAAGAAACGAAACAAGTTTCCGCAATTTAAACCAACTTGGTATACAAGAAAAAGTTTCAATATACTTTCAAACACGTGCTTACACCTAGGACAGGTAAAATAAGATAAAAAAGTTAGATAAGCAACCAGCAGAGAAGTTCTAATTTTGTCTTTCTTGAATGCACGCGACTCATGGCGTCACATGAGCATGCGCTAAAATAAAAAGGCATGCGCAATTCAATTCTCGTCCAAGGTTGTAAAAACCTGTTTTTGACTCAAACTTTCTCAAAAACCTACCGTACAACTGAGGATGAAACTTTAGCAATTTATTTATATGGGTGAGTCACGTCCACAGCCAAAATATAATTTAATTTTTGAGCCATTTTTTGAAAGGACCAAATATCACATTTTCCTATTTTGTGGAAAAAAAATCTGTCTTACAGATTTTTATTTTATTTTGCATGAATGTTTAATTAATGCTAAGTTTTAATTTGCGAAATTTTGAGGTAGGGTCATACAGCCAGATTCTGAGAAAAAGGCCGTTGAAACTCCTAGTGCCCAGTCCACTCTTAATTAAAAAGAAAAATTTAAACCATTTTTGAACATTTTGTAAAAGATTTTAAAGTTGAGTTCTTTAACCCCTCAAAACTGTAGTAAGCCACCTTAACGTCATTCATCAATTTTATTTTGGTACCGCAGAAGCGCGGTGTTTGAAACACTGCTCCGCCAGACGCTGTGCTTCTGTAAAGCCTTTGTCAAACCGAATTCCTTAATTGAATTTGGCACAGCAGAAGCATAACATCTGAACTGGGTCTAAAAGACAGTTTTTCCCAACTTTGTATACGCCTTAAGCATGGGAAAGGTACCCCTGATGGGTAGAGCACCACCCCCCACATTACCTCCCTAACCCCTCCCAATCCCCCAGGGATTATACATGACGGGAGGAGGGGGTCCAACGTAGCTTCATACATGTATTGCAAACCCAACAAGGAGCTATTTCAAAAAAGAAATTGTGTTTCGTTTCCGGAATGACTTCTTGGGTTAGCGATGTGTGGGCAACATTGTGTTTAGCCTGCGTAGTATATTCTTTTTCCAAATAATCTAGTAAGGAACATCGTTTTTCCTGGTAAGCAGGGCATATATTTAGAAAATGGTATTCATCCTCCATTTCTATTTGACAGATTGGGAAAATTATTTCTGCAGGTTTCTTGAACGGTCTCAAATAACGTCCTGTCTCTATGGCTAATGCGTCATGTGTAGTGCGGGTATCGCCCGCACCCCTCCCCCCTCCCCCCCCCTCCCCACACACACCTCCAAACTGGGCCCAATCCCCTCACGGGATATAAAAAGCAAATTGGTTCAATCCGGATCAATTTATAGAAAACTGATATATTTACCATATCCAACTCCCTGGAAAACTGAATGTATAACTTATACTTATTTTCCTTAGCAAATTTATGAATTAGCTTACCATCAGCCATAAAAATCGCGCAGAAACACAGCTCACAAGACCCAGCTCTCCAGCTTGCCATCAAGCAGCGACACAATCAACCTTAATACAACAAAAATACACAAGGATATATAGATAATCATGCAATACGAATTAGGATGACAACCGAACGACGAAACTCACGAAGTTAGACCTTTCCTCGACCTTCTTTTCAGCTGACATTTCGCTTCCTTCAGCAACATGGCGGAGTTGTAAGACTCTTGCAAAGAATGCTGGGAGGTCTCACGCAGCTCGCGCGTTAGCTCGCGTGTACGTGGTTATCGATCAGGCTACCTTTAAAAGCCTTCATAGCTTGGATACACTTGCATTCTTGATCGTGATTTCTTTTTTAAAAATAAAGAATTTTGTATTTAAACTGCAGTAAAATAAAACTCGTGCTTTCAACAGAAAATTTGAAACAAAACCAATTCCCATGTTGCTTAATATTTCGCTTACTGCGAACAATCACTTCTGATGTTGTTGTCCGTTTTCCGCGTCGGATTTAATGCACAATTCCACCGGCTATGTTATAAAACAATTGGTTCATGCTTTTAGCTCTGCACTATCGAGTTATGGAGCACTTGGGGAGTTTGGAGAGCACTCAAGAAGCTAGAGTTGCGCTTACGCTTCTTTCGTGTTCTCCAAACTTCCCGCTCCATAACTCGATAGTGCACGCTAAAGCATGAACCAAGTGTAAAGCAAAAATATCTACACATTTAAGAATTAAAGCAATATAATCATCACAAAAGTAATTACAAAGAAAACCTATATCTAAACAAACTAAGCTAACTGACTACATATTTAAATAGAAAAAGATGAAAACAAAAAGTACTGCTTTTCAGGGGCGCCGTGTCGTTACTTCACTGAAAACTGAAGTTAAATTCACCTAATTTTTTAGATGCTCTAATAAGTTGGAAGGTTATTCCCCACAACACTACACTACACTACGCCGCACTGTACTACACTACACTAACTACACTACACTGACACTAGGCCAATAAAGAGGAAACACTGTGTTTACTCGTATTAAAGGTTTAATAGAAATCCAACAGCCATCAAAGGCGATCACATGGAACAGACACGAAGCGCGGGCGCATGCGCAACGATAACAACCGCTGCGTACAATGTAAATGACGAAGTTGCGTGGTTGCCTCTTAGCGCTCTCTCTATGGCTTAGCGGCCAAGCAATTCAAAGAAGTAAACCGAACGCGCATGCAAAAATAAAGAACTAAATGTAGAAACGTACTAGGCCTGAGCAAAAACAGTAACAATGAAAGACTAACATACGCACAACGGGTGCAGTCTCACGACCCTTAGGTTTGCCCTTCTAAAGGTAACATGTAAAATAGTACAACTAGGAAGATAGCCTGGTACACTACTTTAAGTCCCAGCCCGGGTTGTCCCAAAACGGCACGCGGCGTTGACGGCCAGACCTTCTTGGAGGACCGATAGCAGCAGATTCAGGTGGTATAGGGGAAGGAACCGGGCTGTCAGGAGAAGAATCAACAGTAATGAAACAATAGCAAAGAAAAAATGGCTTGAGAGAAGAGGCTGGATAAGAGAGAAGAGGAGAAGAGGCTGGAATGCAGGGTGCTGGGACAATGGCTGTAGGTACTGGAGGAAGTTCCTGGACAGGTATAACATCATGCACAGTTCGAGGAACCGTTGGTTTGTCGTGGGCTGGTGGCCGAGTAACCTCTCGGGAAGGAACAGGAACAGTGGAGTGTTTGGTTGGCACAATAACAGGATCGTTGTCATCATCAGAGTCTAAAGGAGAGGGCTTGTATAAGCCACGGATGGGCTCCCTGTGGTGACTGAGCCAGAACTGTAGGGGCCACAGACATAGGTACGGAGTATATGTCCATTGCTGCGAAACTGGGAGGTGGTAAACTTCCGGAGTTCACATGAAAGGTCCTCATGGACGCTGACCACTAGGTATTTCTCGCGAGCTTTCAACTTGTCACCCTTCAAGAAGATGAGTTGTCGGTCAACTATGGGTAACTGCTGGCCAGCTAACTGGTCACGTTGAGTCCAGACCACATGCGCAGAAAGGCCATCACGCCGGATGCGGGAGCTCGTGTTAGCATTCGCAATTGCGAGAGTGACGTCATATACAAATCTTCCCTCGGTGGACAAGTTGAGGATCTCCAGACCGAGCTCCTCGATGGCAAATACGGCGACAGGATTCTTGTTTGGATTCTCGACCCTGCCGATCTCCAAGGTGATTCCGTGGGAGAGGAGGATGGGGTCGTTGGCAAGTGAACAAAAACCAGGAGCAGGATCAACACGGACAGTCTTACCGCCATTTTGTAAGGAACGCAGCTGGGAACATAGGATTATGATGGCATTGCGGAGATCCTCATGTTTCTCGCTCGTGATAATTAAGGGTGGTCAAAGTGTATGAGTAGGGAGTTTCTCGATGAACGAGAATCAATTGTCGGTGACGTCGGGCAACATCAGCAGCGAATGAAACCCCAATGGACTGAGGAGGTTCTTGACATGAATGGGACTGGAAATGTTAAGGGATTGACTTCACGGACTGATAGGTGTGACAGGAGGAAGATACAAAGTCAACAACTTTGTCGACATCTACGGCGAAGAAGTATCTGCTGAAGAGACGCTTGGTCTGGTACTTCGAAGGATGACTGAAGCGGATGTGAAAAGCTGTTAACAGACCATCCAGGACAGAGCGAAGAACAACTAGGCGCTCACGAGGAGGTTGGAATGGTTGATGGTCTCGGACAACGAGAAGGCCGTCAGCAGCGATTACGACATCCTTAAAATAGCGTTTAACATCAATAATGTTGGTGGCCTTCTTGGAGGGTCGAGTGCCTTGGCTAAGGTAAGAGTGTGTCCTCCGAAGGTGAGGACACTCCAGCTGGGTAGCCTGCCAAGCAGCACGGCTAGTGAAGGGCATCTTGACGTTGCCTTGAAGGACATCGCTAACGGAGAGGCCGCGAATAACAGACTCTTCGAGTTCAACAATGAATTTGCAGATCTGACAACTAGAATCCAGGCATTGGTTTGGGTTGCGGCTTGCATAATCTGAGGGTAGGTTTTCAACGCCGGCGACATGACTTAAGTGGACAGAATAGCGCTGAGGGTAGACAAGAAGGTGGTTACTCTGGAACTGGCTGAGAATTCACCTCTCTGGAGCTTTTTGTAAGCTTGGACGCAAGGTCTGCTGTCGGTGAGTACCTCAGTTGGGTGTGGTGATTGGATGATATAGGGGGCAAATTGTTTAATTGCCGCGCCAATACCCAAGACTTCAATTTCGCAAGGCAACCAGGTCACTTGATGCCGACGAAGCTTGGCACTGAAAAATCCAGCTAAGAGTAGCTTCCCTTGTTGGTGGACATGTAGTTTAGCTGCAATGCCTCTATTCTTGACTGAGCCGTCAGTCACAATCCATGAGGCATCTTGTGGCTTGGAAATTATGATGGTCCGGTGGTCTTTCAGTGTGTGTTGTGCGATTTTAAAAGGTCAGCAATAATTCATCAGTCCAGACAATTTTATCTCTGGATTCTTTCCCTGCAGTGGCGTGGTCCAGGGGATTAAGCAGCTCCGATAATCTTGGAAGCACACGGCCGAGAACCTTATAAGCTCCGATAAAAGAGCGCAGGCCTTGCACGGTTGAAGGAGCCTCCACCGAGAATAAAGCGGCCAATTTGTGGGGGCTAGCTTGTAGGGTGCCACTAGACCACAGGAAAGCCCAGGAAAGTGGCCTTTTTGGGGCAGATGATAGTTTTGGCGGCAGATAAGCGAAGGTTCTTTTGAAGAAGCGAAGAACTCGAATTGTCGAGGACCTCAATAGAGCTGTTTCCCCCGACATACAGGTCGTCAGCAATTTTCGCGACACAGCCTTCTTGAATGAGGTCTCCCAGAACGCGGGACATCAGAGCCAGGCATTGTCATGGCTTAACGAGTGTAAACACGAATGCCTTTAAACGGAGTAGTATTATTCCACAGTATTTCATAGATGAATTCGCTAGGCCAGGGGAATCTGATAGAAAGACTTAAGCAAATCTGTGATAACCATGTACTTCCACTTTCCTATCTCACGCAGTAAACCATCAACATTTGCATTAATTGAGGCTTGATGTACTTAGAAAATTCTCCGAAAGATGTGACAAGCCTGCTACCACCGTTGGGCTTCTTGACCAGGAACGAGGTGTTCAGGTGCTCTACGTGAACATCAACATGCTCACTGAGGTTTTGCAAAGACACCAACAGCTTCAAGCTCGTCAAACGTGCTTGTAACTCCTCAAGGATGTTCCTGTTGTACTATGGTAGCCTGCCTTTGCGCTTAGGAGGAAGGATAGGCCCAATGTTGACAACAGCCTCAATTTTGCCGCTTGCCCCATTGTACTTGGACATGATGGGTTGAAGACATCATCAAACTCCAGGTTGACAGCTATGAATTTGTCACGAGTGTCCTGATCTAGGCACCCATCAGGATCGAGGATCAGGCAGGTGGCTAGAGAAGGAGAGGCGGCATTACGTGTGGTGGTAGGTGCAGTGTGTCGAACCTGGCAAAGTTGCTCACCGCGCTTCAGAAAAATGGGGTCGGTCGAGTTGGTCGGTCGTGTTGGAGACGCGAGCGGCGTGGTCCATTTGCTGCGGTGAAAGCCACTCATCTTCTGGTTTACGTGGCACGTTAGATAGGCAGTCTATCCGGGGCTCAAGGGCTCACAAGGTGTCAGGGTCAGAGTCAGAAGGGGAAGTGAATTGACCATATTAACCAGGTAGAACGACAGTGCGGTGTGGGTTGCGCAGGAGGAAGGATTGTGTACGTCGCACATTAGGTTGACGAGTATGCCGGGAGGGTGAGCTGTAGTTGATAACCTCAGTGTCTCCTATTTCAATCTGACGTTTGGCAGGGTGAACACCGATGTCGTTGCGGACCATGAATGAGTTACCAGCTAGGATATCGACTTCGAGCTGACGAACGACAAGAGTATCCAGTTCGTAGGTCCACTCTCCCCGGGTTAGGGAGCAGTGGACTTCGCCAGTGACATCCATTGGGGTAACTCCATCAGCCTGCCGGGCCATTTGGGAGGCTGGGGTGATGGGGAAACCATACAGCTTGGCGGAGGAGGCGCGAATCATGTTAGAAGTTGCACCGGTGTCCAGGGTCAGCTGCACGGAGTGTTCGTGATAGAAGGTGATCAAAATTTAATAATAAAAATAGGGGTCATCGAGGTTGGTGTGTTTAGAAGGTTATGCTGTTGCTATGGTAACCTATTGCTCCGTAAAAATTATAACAACGTGTTTGTCAACATGCATGATTATAGCATCAGCTGACTAAAGAGTGATTTTAATGCCTCATCAAATTCTATGTCTTGAAAAGTGCTGGAAACGGTCGGGAGCCACCTTAAGGCGGGGGTCTACCTGAAAGTCCATCATTTTAAATGAGTTTAATGCAAATATCTCATTTGCGTTTCAAGGGATGCCAAAACCCTTCACTCAGAACACTAAGCAATGTTTTGTGGTATTTTGTAAATGTTTGGATGATTTTTGGATATATTTGGGAGGAGCGAGTTTTTCTAAAAGGAGAAGGAAAATTAGGAGAAATAATAAATAGTGAAGTTCTGATGTAGTTTGAAAATTCGAACTTAACCAAATAAGATTTTAACACGTACCATTTAAAGGAGCTACGTCACGATATTTTGGGTCATTTTTTGCGTCGAACCAATTTACTCTTAAAAATATAGAAAACCTAAAACTAACAGTTTACTGAGGAAGAAAAACAATAAAGAGATGATAATAAACCAAAAAAGAAGGATGGTTAACGATGGAGAAGACTGAGATGGATTACGAATGACAGATATGAAAAACTTAGCTCATTTTTTTGAAAATGCACAAACCGTGTGGTAGCTCCTTTAAGTTCACCAACAGCACATATTGAGGCTTCGTTCGCTCGTCGAAATTGCAGAAATTTGCAGACCAAACTTCAACAGTGGTCACCGTTATCAAACAAAACCGAAAAAAAAAGTCAGTACAACGGGAAACAAGCAGACAAAAAAAACAGAAATGTAGAGGTGACCGCCGACCGCTTAGCTGTTCAGTTGGTAGAGCGTCGGACTACCGGTAAAATAAAGTGATAATGGAATATCAACTGAGAAGTAGACACAAATGTGACTGACAGCTGCGAATTCAGTGCCCCTAATCTAGACCCTCGTTCATGGTTTAGAACCAGTTGTTTTCACATATTTTATAAATGTGCTGAGATTAGACCGAATTATCTTGACTTTCAATGATACAGAAGGAATAAACCGTAAGATTCTCACGATAAGATATCTAGGTCCGCTTCTTCTATTCGTCTGTTTGTCTAGCTGCTGCCAACTTTGAAATCTTCTATGATGGTCTTATTCTCTCAGCTCTGCGCGTGTCCAGTTAACATGTTCTGTTCCTGGCAGCGAGCTTATGGACATCATGTGCTCCTGAACACTGTATTGCGTGGTAGCAGTTTGACAGGTGCTTTGCAAAAATGTAGTAGCAGTCAGGTGGTTTGTGGTATGTTGCCAGATGGAATTACGGGCAACCAATGGGTACATTTGGAGGCGACACAGTAATGAATTCCACTTCGAGTTCTTGGGAGTACCTCTTTTAGTGATGGTTAAGATCTGGACTGACTGGGATCTGTAGTCACTCAGTCCTTTTGGACTATCTTGTGACTGGAGCGTCTCTGTTTCGACGATAGGGATGACAACAATTGCTATGCTATGAGGGCTAACTCAGTGTCCCGAAGAGCTACCGAGAACATGGCGAAGTTATTCTTCTTATTATTTGAGTTCTTATTTTTTTTTAATCAATTAATATTTCATTAGGCATAATTCGGGCTTCACATTTTAATACTAATGTCAACAACATTAAACAAATCATCAATCCGAATCGAAATAAGTATATTCCTTTCGTTTACAATAGTTGAGACGACAGATATTGCACACAAGAAAAATAATTAGTGTCAGGTCTTGAGTGTAGGGTTGAAGAAAGGGTCATATTTTGGAAACAGATCGTATGGAACTCAGCCGGGCCTTAATGCAATAACTTGCTAGTCAGCTGTCGTCACGATTTATATCTGTAATACGAATCAACTTTTAATATCTCTAAACTGGCCCCAAGGCCATTTCCGTCTCTGTGAGGGCACATATGGGTCCCAGACAGTGGAGTCATCTAGATAGTTCGACTACACGTTATGAGAAACAGAACGCCCTAATCCTCGTGAAAACTAAAGGTAGACTGATTTACTCCAAGCTAGAGGAGCCTAGCCACTTATAAGAAAAGAAGACTGGATTGAAAAAGCAGAGTGGATTAATTGAAAATGAGATCTTGATATGGCGCCAGAAACTAGAACATCACTTGTATCAATGGATGATTTTAAACCCGAAAAAAATCAAGGTTAGTAGTATTGAATGTTATATTTGCGTCAGTTATTAACTAAGGTTTTCTGCGTTGTTTCTAATATACAATACTAATAGATATATAACAAACAACTTAATAACTAATAGATACATAACAAAGGTCCTCATGGAAAGTATCCTTTATGTAGCATTTGGGGTGTGTATACTAGAAATAATTATATAATTCGTCAAAATATATAATTTGTGACTCGATCGGAGTCACAAATGATATATTTTGACGATAGCACACTGCTACATTCTAAAACAACTCTAAACAAAGTGACAATAAGCTTGTAATGTTCCAATTGGCAAAGTTACAGTTTACATTCAAATACAGTGATTATATTTGAAATGCTTATCAACGGGCCCGATCTTTAAGGAACACTACAGTTTGCTTTGGTAAACATACAAAGTAGCTTGTTTGTACCAAAATCAATTTGTCCGGTTAAGCTAAAATTCGCATCCTCGTTTAGATAACATCGTATTTAAGACATATCTAAAAAATATAGAGTTGCTGAAAAGGCCGCGAGGTGAAAATATTGAGCAGACATCATGGCGATGCCTTCTAACTTAGTTTACTCGAGTCTCGTCAGCTTATTGACTGTGAAATGCTGGTAGTGTACTTATAATGTTTTCTGATACCGGAAAATATACACTATTACAGCATTAATCTGTTCAGCTACGACTCTATACGTCATTTTAATTGATATCATGCTCTCCGATACAAATGCCGTTCAAATCGTTTGTTAGAAAAGAACTGAAAAAGTAACTCTGTTGGTTTTTTTATCAAGTTTTCTCTATCTATCAAGGGTAACTTGTTATCCCACTTAAAATAAAAAAATATCAATGTACTGGGTATCGAGCTAGTGAATAATCTGACAATATGCACCTCTAAACTCAGTTGCTTTTCAAGACTATACCAGAAGAAGTAGTTTATGGTGGGTTTTTCTCCCGTATGATTCCAACTCTGTCCGATTATCTCGAATTGATCGAACGTCTTAATAACGTTCAGTCCACAACAAAGCAATAATTAATTGTACGGCTGCCAGTAATAAGTGAATAGTATTCAGCGACCTTCAACATGATCCGACGTACACAGTGTTTTTTTGGTTCAAAGATTAAAGAAAAAAATGTTTAAAAAAATGTTTAATCTCGTTATTGCTCTGTCTGTGGCCAGACAGGTTGGCATGCAGTAAAAACCCGCGTGTAAGAACCTAGCTAGTGGTTTAAGAAACTGCTGGTAAAAATTTGCCACATTAGTACCCCAAAATATAAGAACCTTTTGATTCAAACAAATCTAAGCGGGTTTTTACATGTGAGTTCTAGTACATCTTCATTTCCATTCTTATATCGCACAGCTCTTGCTTGCTTACTTTCACCGGTAATACTGTACTCCATATACATTGTAAGTCAGTTTTGTTAAACTTATGGCAATTCAGTTACAAATAGGACCAAACCCAACTTTATTATTTTTTTGGTAACCAGCTACTTTGTTTCCCTCAAATAAATTAGAATAGGTAATCAAATGGTGACGAGTGAAATTAGGAAATTATTTCACGCGCGTTTTGTCAAAATTCTTATAATTTCCCGAGCCTTTAGGCGAGGGAAATTATTAGAATTTTGACAAAAAGCAAGTGAAATTATTTTCTAATTTCATGAGTATACGATTTGATTACCTATTAATCTCATAGGTGACAAATTACGCTTACAATCGAGGGTTTTTCACTAGTTTATCATATCGACAAATTTCGCGCCAAACGTTGCCATGGCAATTTTATAAATTCGTATAATAAATTACAAATTAACGGTGAAAATTTCGCAACAAATTTAAGGTTTAATTTGTCACCCATGATATTACGAACCTAATTAAGAACCTACTTAACCTAAATTGCCAAAAATACCCCAAAATACAAGAACCTATTTTACCAATCTTCACAAAAATGTAGGTTCTTACACGCGGGCTTAGCTTTATCAGCGTAAACACTAACTCTTGGTAATGCACATACTAGCGTTATATATTTATCATTATTATCTAAACAGCAGCGAAATACCAGGTTAGTTTTCGCGCGAAAACTTGATATCTTCACATGGTGAAGATATCACCGTTGCTATGGTATGCAATAAATCGCGCCTTTCGCAGCAAAAGAGAAAAGGTTTTGAAGTTCGATTCATTGGTGTTTATATAAAAAAATAGAATATTACATGGCCGCTTGGAGATACACAATTTCTCACTCGAAGAGAAATTTCGTATCTCCGCGCGGCCATGTAATATCCTCTATTTAACAAATGATTTTAAAAACTATAACGCAGCTAGGGTGCTGGCCCTGTTTTCTCAAATTCTCAGGGCTGAAATTGTAATAACAATGAGTACAGAAAATAATATGAAGAGGAACAAAAGCTTTGAGGAATATCTTCTTTCTTAATTTTGTACTAATTTTTATTATAATTTTAAATTAACCCGACCAAAATCCCTTTCCCATTGTCTCTCGCCAGAAAAACTAACCAATCAGCATTGTCTGTAGGCATTCAATACTCTGGTGTATTTCGATGGTTGAAACACCAAAATATTATTTATTATGAATACAAGAGGTAAGCGTGCGAGTCTGATTCTGTCATAAGTTGGAAGGGTTAATATTTTTGGGAAAGATGATCTCTCTCCCATGAACACAACAGTGGATCAGAAATATTTATCTCAACGCTATAAAATGCTACAACAGACTTCGCCAACTCGAAAACTCAAAGCGGAATTAATTTAGAAATCATCAGAGAGGTCCACATCCGTGGTATTTACGAGCGAACAAATCGAAGGGATTCACCGCGCTGAATCATTCATTCGACAAACTTGCCACAGAACGATTTAAAACGTCCAGCGCTGCTGGGTTAAAAGGCTGGCTTGAAAATATGTTCAACTTCTCCTTTCGATAGTTCATTGGCCCTTTGATTTGAGGCCTCAATTTGCTTATAATTGGGTTTGAACAACCGACGATTATGAACGGCGCACACACTTGAAATAATATTTTTCCGAACACCAAAATCGCTACGCAGTCGTTTATAGTCTGAAACGTGGAAACTTTGACTCATAGGCTAGCTTTTTATTTGGCTGAACTTCAGTAATTCGTTGCTGGATTGTACGTCTTTTTGCGGAGCTGTGAGGAAAAATCAAGTATGAAAACTGAAAATCAATGAGCCTGTCGAACACACTGAAGGCAAAGCTTGATAACAAAGGACTTACCGTAGCCAGTTGATGAATTAAGGAGTGTATCTCTCTTCCCTTCAGTAAATAAGTTTCCCTTTGCAAATTCAGAACTTGCTTTCATCTAAAATGAATTTACCAGTGAAATCTCTGACTTGGAGCAAAATCAATCGTCCCTGGCATCGCGGGGGGAGAAGCGTCGTGGGGATTTTAGATGGTAAAATCTGATTGGCTAAGCGGCGGTCAAGGTGAAGGTCGGCTTTCCGGATTTTAGTGGGTAAAATCTGATTGGCGAAGCGGCGGAAAGGAATGTTGGCCTCGGTTAAGCAGACGTTAGTGGGGACGAGTGTAACGCAATCCCATAATAACGGTTGCGTAGGAGACTATCAATAGATCTGCTTTCGGAAACTCTTACTTGCTCTCCAAACTTCCGTCGTGCGTCCATTCAACAATTATCCTGCGAAATCACGCGGAATATCCTATGATACTTAGCTGGTGAGTTGGCTAAAATCGAACGAATTTCTGAAAGATTGAACAGGAGAATTGTTTTATTATTCAACTATATAAATGAAAAAATACTCGATTCTGATTGGCTGAGAGAAGTGTAGTTTAAGTGTAACGCCAATGCAAAAAGTGTAACACCAGTGCAAATTAAAATTGAAATTCATGTTTATATTATAAATAAGTAATCATACAAATCGTCCAATTTGGAATTAAATTGCGCTTGTGAGTTTTTCAAAAAGCTGAAATTGCACTCCTTGCTTGAAAAACTCACTTTAATTCCAAATTGAACTCGAAACCGTATGAATATCTATACAAATTGTCAACAGGGCGCATTTTACAGCTGCAAAACCTTTCGTTATGTGACGCATTGCAAGACTTCAGCTGAATTATCGTAACTAACGTATATCGCAGAATCAGGATAATTTTTATCTGTCATGTATAAATGACCATATATGGGCAACGTAACAATTCGTTGCATGATAATTAAGCAATAGACCACAAGTTTCTATGGTTTATAAGCTGATAAACCACGCGGGATGTTGGCAGAACACGAGAAGAATTTGTAAATCACGAGCCGCAGGCGAGTGATTTACGAATTCTTCGAGTGTTCTTCCAACATCCCAAGTGGTTTATCAGCTTATAAACCATAGAAACTTGTGGTCTATTGCTTTTATATAATAATTCAGAAGACGCGCGATTTTTCCATGAGTTTACTGGCACAATAAACCATAGCTGATTGACCAATCAGAGCGCGCGCATTGATTTGGTTATTATATAAAACTCCATAGACGCATGCTATGCATGAACTAATTCTTAATTAACAGTAAAAAGTTAGAAGGAATATAAAATTCTAGTTCAGATTAGATATGATAATATTTAACTCACCAAAGTTGAGTAGGTAGTGGTAGTGGAAGTTGGGAGTGGAACTTTCAACATCGTTTATATGAAGTGTTTTAAAAATGTCTCCAGAACTGTCTGTTTTTGTTGATCTTCAAATACGTGTCTCAAAGTCATTAATAATTCACGAGTTAAAGGGCTACGTCACGATATTTTTATTTATTTTTTTGCGACAAACCAAATTACCCTTTAAACGAAGGAAACCTAAAACTAATAGTTTACTAAGGAAGAAAAACAGCAGAGAGGTGATAGCAAAGCAAAAACGAACAAGGATGGTTAAGGATGGAGAAGATTGAGACGGATTGCAAATGACGACTTTGAAAAATGTAGGCTAAATTTTTAAAAATGCAAAGATTTTTAGGATTTATTTCTTCGTTTTCTCCGTAGTCTCGATTGAGAGGATTTATCAAACACGAAAGAAAGTGTTTCATCAAATTTTCAAACAATTCGACGTTCGTCAAAAATACTCCGCTGCGCGTCGTATTTTCACCTCACTTCTCAGTCTTTAGAAATGTGATGAAACACTGTCTCTCGTGTTTTATATAAAACTTCTAGAATATAACAATAGAGTTGATGTTCTTGGGCGTAAATGTGTTTTTGGCCCGACTCGCAGGCTAAAATGACCTCTGGGGAGGGCCGAAAACATATTTACTCTCAAGAACATCAACTATATTACTATTATAATCCTTTCAGAGGGCATTTAGAACAGAAATCAAAGACAGTACGCTATATCTGAACAGTGCCAGCAGTGATTGAATGTCAGGCTAAAAGAGTTTACTAAGCCTGCCAGAAAATCTCGAAATTTAATACTGTTTATGTTTAAAACAATATTTGCTCTTACCTTTTATGAAATAAGACATACAGAATTCTATATACAGCAAATAAATAGCCATTTAGCGCCGTTAAAATTAATTGTGCAGTAAACTGAACTGGCAGTTTCAATTGGCGATGAATGAGTTTCGCTCGACGAAAAAACGCCTAGGTTCAATTCAATTTTCTTGGCGTTTCCGTAATTCCTCTTCATCTTGTTTCGAAAAGTGAGGATTTGCTTCATTGTTAGGTTTTTGTCGTCATATAGCTCGAGAACTTCAGATGGAAAGCCTCAACCGCGTCAAACGGAGTTTGATGTGCTGCTAGTCAGCAAGAAAATGGCGCGAAACAGTTGAATGGCTTTCAATTCTGATTGGCTGGCGTCTTTAATGTCTTGTTCCTGATTGTTCCACGCGGTAGGCTAAAATTAGGATTTAATGGAGCCGAAACCAATAGTGGAATTACCAATTGTGGAAGTATGTTAGGCATCCTACTGATGAACGGTTATGGCAATTAGATATTTTTTTACAGGAGCCAACATTGAGATTGTGGTCTGGCCCCTTTGAATTCTCCATTTTTCATGTTCTCTGGCAGTATTAGACAGAAAAAAAAACTTACTAATGTGGGTTAGTATCATTCAAAGCAGGCTCGTGTGATTTGCAATACCGAGAATACGAGTGGCGTATTTTTCGGGATAAATGGAGAATTCAGCGGGCTATATATTTTCGCCCGCCGTGTGGACCAATCACAAACAAGAAAGTGAAGATGCCAGCCAATCAGAATTGAAAACCATTCTACTGTTTGTGTCACTTTCTTGCTGACTAGCGGCACGTCAAGCCCCGCTTGACACAGTTGAGGCTTTTCCATCTGCTATTTTCGGGCTCTTTGTTAGATTCTTAAACATTTCACATTTTAGTCTAATTTTCGATCAGAAATGAACGGCGACTCACTGCCAGCAGTATTTAAGATATTGCTTACTGTCTTTGATTCCTGTTATAAATTTCCTCTGAAATTATTATAAAAGTAGCGCCCATTATAGTATAATAATTATTATAATTATTATAATAATAGAGCTTGAGTCAGGCCAAAAACATAATATTTATATTTACGCCCGCGAACATCAAATCTATCGTTATATTACATCCATAAAAGGTTCCCATTCTGTTTATTTGCACGTCGAAAATAAAATGGTCTTAATATGTTATTTAGACGATTAAGAAAAAAGAATATTTATACAGTTAGTTTAGTCTCTTATATATTTGTTATTCCACTACAACCGTGGAAAATCTGTTTTTTTAAGCTTTTGTGTCTACAGCAGTCAAGAACAAGATATTATATTTCATTCTACTCTAATTAGAATTCAGACAGCACTTATGACCTGTGGATCGTGACATAAAATGCTAGTGGTGCCAATTAGCATTTGATGGATCACATGACCACCGCCTGTGGTAAAAGTGAAAACTCTTGCGTTCAGCGTTCAATCTGTGTCCTAGGTTCTATTCTTTTAACATTTTACAATGTCTTAATATCAAAGTGAGGAATTCCAAGCTATAGCGAATGATTCCATAACCTTTATTATCTGCGCACAGACACCTCAAATGGTCGTCAAAACAGAATGGGAAACTAATTTCGTAGACATCAGTACAAAACATGAAAAGAATTTTCTTCTAAAAGCAAATATGGGACGTATACAGCAATATTGGATTTCAGCATCTCCTTAAAGTTATGAAGATAGCTGAATGGTATCACATAGAAGATCGTTGTGATTTGGGAGCAAAGTTTTCATTTTGCTGAGAGGAAAACGTTTGATCAGTCTTTTCAACTTACATCTTATTTGAGCTTGGCAAATGTCATTTGTTTCTTTATAGTACCCTTTCTGTCAATAATATAGACTGAAGAAAATGTGCAATCCAGTTCTGCAAACTTTTGGAACAAGATTTAAAAGGTACTAGGTTTGGTAAAGAAAATTAAACCAGATCTATTAAATTAACACCCAATCGAATATATTTGAATAGAGGGGGTAAGTTTCTAAATAAACTGTGGTGCTGCGTCGGTGGGAAGTATAACAATATAATTTGGTTTTATCAACTGGGTTGATAATGTCAATTGGCCACCGTAAAGAGATTCAAGAGCTGACGTTTCGAGCGTTAGCCCTTCGTTGGAGCGAATCGCTCCGACGAAGGGCTAACGCTCGAAACGTCAGCTCTTGAATCTCTTTACGGTGGCCAATTGACATTACCAGAATATATTTGAATCTTGTTTTCCATGAAACATATATTCATTGTGTCAACTGTGCAATTAACACAGTTCCTTTTTCTGCCACTTCAGAGGACAAGTTTATGAACCGGCACAGGAAACGGAAATTCAATGTCATAGTTCTACTGAAGATTACGACACCATACTTAAACGTATTAGGTGTTAAAACCGTTCTAATGGTTTAAGCTAGCCTTTAGCGTTCTCAGGGAATTGATCTAAACTATGTTCTACTTTGTGAAATGATTATGAAAATAAAAAAAAAACGCCTTCTTGCCTGTTAATGTCGAGCGACATCCTGTCTGCTAATGATTGACAGGGTTAACTATCATAAATAATTCCAAAGCCTTTCTTCAGAAAGCCGCCATGTTACACGCCCAAAAGGGCAACATATGTCCCCGAGCAAAAACTATTATGGCGACAGGAGGTATTGGATATTCAACACCCAACATCTCTTCATTTTCACCCAGTGAAAATTCGTTTTCCATCAAGAATATTTTAAATCTATCGGACGAGAAAGATGTTGCACGAAGTGGCGCAGTTGACGTGCCGTGTTCAGCGCCACCATTGCCTGTCAAACCTCGCGCAGTGAATCTCAGTCAGTATTGGTCATCTTGTTTGCCTGGATTCTCTTCATTTCCATATACTCAACCTGCTGTTCAGATAATTCCATTTAATGTTTTTCCGAACCACGTAAGGTCCTTGGGTAAGTGGACAACAGGACTTCACATTGCATGTCATGCATCTCATTCATAAAACAGCGTCTTTGTTTTCGTTTTTCTTTGCAGTTTTCGTTATGGATGCACTTATTGTGGAAAGTGTAGGAAACTTTTCTTAGAAAGCTTTTATGTTCACTGAGTTTCAAGACAAGTTTGATATCATTCTCCTTTATTCTTTTCCTATAGTGTTGCTTTGGTTAAACCTTAAACTATTTTGCTCTAGGGCTTGATTGTCTACAATTTACCTTGATGAGGGCACAAACAACAGTCGCATGGTCGTTTTTGAATTTCAAACGCACAAACTCCATTATCTTTTTATTTTTTATTCCTTTTCTTTTAAATAATGTAAAGTAGTTGTAAATGAACACTAATGAACTTAACAGAATATTGTAAAACATACCTCGATCCTTGGAATTATAAATGTACGTCCGAATATCGAGATATATCAGGTCCCTCAAAGTACTTGGAAGCTGAGCTTTAATTGTGATTACAGCCAAAAGTGTACCCTAGATTCCGTCCGAAGTATTTGCTATTTAATTTATAATGTCTTTCTTCCGCTTTTGCGTGAACAAGATAATTTATAACACCTACTTTATTAAGTCACAAGTGGGTTAGTTTTGAGATTGTTGAGCAACTCATTATAATCGTTCTTCCTCGAGCTAATCGCCGTCGCTTTGTTTTCAATAATGCCGTCAACTTACTTAGGTTGAGTTCATTGCGTATATTTCAGGAGAAGCTAGTTTTGCTTTATCAGAAGTTTCCTGCAAAAGCAATAGCTTGAAATATATCATTTTATCAACTGAGATGTCAAACTGCAGCTTCATGCACGAGGCCTTTATGATATAACTTGCATACTTCAATTGGAATGTCAGAAACTGATAACTTGCACCCCTTTTACCTGAAATTCCTGTACAACTCGTAACGTAAAATGATTACTTTTATAAATCGCATAAATTAAACTCTTTAGTAAGACTTTCCTTTTGATCTTTTAGGTATGAATGTTCAGAAGAAACGAAGGCGGCCGATGAAGAAAAAGAAACTACGTCCCTTGTTTTCAACTCATCAAATCCAAACGATGGAGAAGGAGTTTGCAAAATGTCGATATGTCACAGAAAGCAGACGAGCCGAGCTTGCTTCAGACCTGAATCTAACAGAAATGCAAGTGAAAACCTGGTTTCAGAATCGACGAACAAAGTGGAAGAAGGAAACACAAGACAAAGGAGTAGTTCAGTCGTCGGAAATGCCATTCTTCTGCGGAGGATCTAGCCAGCAAAGTTTCCTCGGGACAAATACAATGAGCCATTATACTGTGGACTGTATCAAACATTTTGCTGTATTTTGAACTCCAGTAGTTCAGTAAGGTTCGTAAAGAGATATTTTCCTCTTCATTGTTTATGGAACAGTGAGTATCATGCGACAATTCTTTCAACTGAGTAAAATGAGGACGCGAAGGACGGCCTTTGTAAATTCAAACTATATTGTAGAGAAGGACACCCAACGCGTTCGGTGAAATCTGTTAGGGCGGTCTGTAGCTGTCTCAGATTTGCTTTTAGTGGGTATTACCTCGAACTTTCGTGGTATAGGGATAATGACTGTTGTTTTCAGGGAGATAAAAATGTCGGCTTTTTGAGGTACGTTTGGGAACGTTAGAACTCAAGCTGCTATTTTCAAAAGGCAGCAGGTCCAACAGCAGCTTGTGAGTTCGGATAACTAAGATTCCGTTCCCTAGAAAGCTCTAAAACATTCTGGCAATTTAAATATAATATATATTTAAAATCTAGATAGAACAGGCTGTTTTAATATGCACAAGTATCGTTCTTGAAGGCTCTAACAGTATGGAAAACAGAGAATCGAAATTCCACGTCATTTCCTTCAATTTAAATTCCTCGTTGGGTGCTCTGTATGCTTTTCTGTTAATGTGCATTTTAAAGCCAATTTTCTATTTTTTTTTATCTCTACGGCAAAGCATTTGATAGCAGTCAAGTTGTACTTTTCTAACTGAAAAAAAAAGGCTTTTGGTGGAAATTATATATTTGAGAAGTCTTCGCATTTATTGAGAACATGTATCTTACGCAAAGATGGTTTGTATTGTTAATCACGAAATCAATATTCATCAATTGCAAGGTAACCTTGTTTATTCCTCGCTGTGCTTCCTTATACGTTTAGTTTATAAGTCTACCAGCTCTGGAAAAAATGTTTCGAGTTAGTTATGTGCATTCTGGCCATGACTGTTGTGGTTTGTCCTCAATGACATATTTTGTATAATTACAAATTGCTGTTAGTTCTGTTTCTATACATTAAGGTTCAGGGTTACTCTGCCATCGGTTACCTCGTTGTACAAATTACATTATGCACACATATATATATATACTGCAATCGGTATCGAAGACAACTTGTATGTATGGATAGCATAGACAATAAATTTAGGGGATGGTTGTTGTGTGAAAATCAATAAAGCTTATTATTTTTTTCTTATTTCCCAGCTCCTTTAATTTCGTTAATATTTTTTGCCCTAAGTAGCTTTTTGTGTAAGTAACTGAAGTAATTTTGTTTTTCTCTTGTACTTAAATCTATTCATGGAAAATAAAATCATTGGTTGTGGTTATTATTACCATCATTTGGTAAAAGACTAGCATATTCTTTATCTTTATTAAGCTTAGACTTAGCAACAACAAAGTCGCCGCTATTTTGACTAAAAATGATTAGTCAGGCTTCATTTTAATCACTAAAGAAGTTTTTCTGCAAGGAGGACTTAGTCATAACAAGGCAACAAAAAAAAGCACTGTGCTCTTCGAAAGACTAACTTCATTATATTTAAATTACATCTCTCGGAAAGAAAACTGAGCCACATTAATTTTTCGGTCCTCGTGCAAGTTCTCTTTTCAAACACGTACAGATAAAACTGGAATTTTTAGTGTGTTCAGATAGCTACTTAGAACAGTTATAATCGATTTACAGCATCCACCATGAAATAAGATACCCTAAGCTTTGTAAAGAAATGAGAACTCCACAGGTTAAAACGTATGGAAATTTGAAAATGTAGTAGATTGCAGCGATTCTCGCGAACGAAACCAATAGAGAGAGGAATGGCAATATTCAAGTAAATCATTTCTGTTTATTTGCCAGAATTGAATGAAACGCAGAAGATAATATTATAATCGTCCCATTTCGATGTCCTGATAAAACAATTGGTGGCTCCAGGCTTAATAATTGTGTTCCATATTAGTTTCAATCCCCTTTGCACCAAAATTAAAAGATCTATCAGACTACTTCGAAATAGAAGTCTCCGTGGAGTAATCAAGGCCACGAATTAGGTTTAGGTACACAAAGGTTTATCGTAAAGCCATTATCAGCTTGATTTCTGTTGAGATGTTCAATTTCCTTTCTGTTGTCGTGACAGGCTTATACATCAACACTCAATTTTATGGGAACATTGCCAGGCTATCCGATGTGTACATTAGCAACCTGTAGAAGTTAGTGCGCGGCTGGTGGAGCCTGCCTGGACGTGTGCCAGGGAAAAACACAGACTGCAGACCGCACACTGCAGACAGGGAACACTTAGAACTTCAGTGGAAGAAATGGACGTCTACGTCTTTTACACAGCAAAATCTCTAAGTGTCAGCAGTGAGAATTTTTTCCAGTACCGTATTTCCAAACAGCGATGGGAAGCATGTTTATCAATATGGCAGGAGATGTTAGCAAATTTTGGAAAACAGACAATAAGCTCTGACAATTTCAATAAAATCTGATGTTTCTTTACTTGCAGAACGTAACATTTGTCTGGGGCAAAACTGATACCCACATTTGCATACGTGACTTGGAATGTTGACAAGAAGCAGTCCGTTTAAATTAACAATGGAATTTTAGCCTCAAATTTCATTACCAAGCATTCAAATTGGGTGCCCACGTAGGCTGAAGCCGGTCAGACGTCTTCCCGCCCTTATCCCTTGAGGCGCGGGTTCTGGTCGCCCGCGCCTGAGGGGATTAGGGCGAGAGAACGTCTGACACTTCAGGCACGTGCCCACGATGCGTTTTTTTTTTATTTCTGCAATTTTCGTTGCTTGTCTGTTTATTTGTTTAATTTATGCAAAGGCAAGGAAAAAACACGGAAATGTCTGGCGCTGTCAAAACTAGTTAACTGAGCTGAAACTGACTTCTTCCCATGCTTGAGATTTCGCTGTTTTTGAATTATAAAAGTAGTAATATTTCCAACAGAAACCGTGATTTTACAATTTTACCCCGGGGGAAACTCCCTTAAATTTTGGGTAGGTATGTGCCGCGAAGGTATTTAAGGATAAAGAAAACGGAATTTGACACCCTATTCAACTACCAAACACAAAAAATGATACCCTTTTCAGGGAAAAAAAAAACAAAAAATAAGAAAGGTGTAAGCAGGTCAACTTTTTGCTGTTCCGTAACGTCTTCAGTTTGACAGACCGTTTCTTTTTTCGTTTAGCGTGTTTCACGCACTGCAAATTGCAAAATAGCCAAATAATACAATCTAGGTACTCTATCTAAGGATCACACCGTTAAGAAAAAATGCCAAAAGAAGCAAAAAGCAAAAATGATGCCCTATTTAAAGAACGAGAACCTCTAGAGGCCATACCCTATCCCGCGACACATATATAGCCCATGCATATATGGGAGTACCCCAGGATTTTACCGTACCTGTAACTATATATTCAGCGAGCCTGATATTCAGTTGTTTGAAGTCCAGTGCCAGTCCAGTATAGGGTATTCGAAGGGATGATCATGATCATGATCAAAGGCACCCAAAATACTCCAACGCGATCGACTCGTGGTCAGGCCGAAGCTTATCATGGTTTCCTTAGCATAAAGAGATAGAGAGTGTTTCTACTCCCCCCTGGATGGGGCGCTGCCCATCGCAGGGTTACCTCCCAGCAGTAAATTTGCCGGTAGCCATTTATACACCTGGGTAAAGAGAGACACTGTGAGAGTAAAGTGTCCTGCCCAATAACACAACACCGGTCGAGGCTCCGGCAATCCGGCCTTTTCGATCCCGAGTCCAGCGCACTAACCATTAGGCCACTGCGCCTTCCAAGGTTCGCATATCTCAAGACCAATTAACATAGCTTTAACTTCTATCCTAAATTATGTACTTCTACCAGGAGGGACTCTTTTCTGGACCCAGTGGAAGGAGACGGGCAGTGCCACGCACTGCGACCGAATTTCACTCTTTTCGGACTTTTCACTACGTAGAATTACTTACCGGTGTCTACAATGTCCTTTCATCGAGAAAGAAAAAACTTAAAAAGACTTTCTTTAACAAAATTTCGACCTTCGAAAAGTGGAATTCTCGTCCTCCAATCCCTCGAAAAAAGAAAAACACCTTCCCGTGTTTGTTGCGCAAAACGGCTCGGACAGGTGAGTAACAATCACTTATTCCAAAGGCCGGAATAAACTGTTCTACATTAAGGCAGGTTCTCACTAGCGCATAAGCATAAGCACAAGTATAAGCATAAGCAAGTGAGAACACCCGCGACATAAGCATAAGGACATACGCACGCGCAGAATACAATACTAGATACCATGTCTCCACAATGTTTAAAAACAATATGGCGACGCCATTTTGCTTGTGATACTTTCCGCGGAAGTCTGGGTCAAAGTGACATGTGATTGGTTGAAAGGCTTGAGCTTATGTTTATGTTTATGTTTATGTCGACCTCGTTCTTACCACAGGGAGCCCTCACATCCGTGTAGAATTTAGAATATGAATAAAATATTAACTACCTTTATCGAGTGTCTGTTGTGTTTCGGCGGCCATTTTGATTTTTTAATACACGGGCGGTCTGCTAGTGCGAGGCCAGGACAACAACAACAACAACAAGCTTTATTACCAAATTAAGAAAAGTTAAACATAATTCACAACAATATATTGATACAAAAATAGGTAACGCTTACTCAGAATAACTAAAAAGCTAATCGAGCTGAGTAATAAAGGAACCGAAACAAAGGAAATCGCAAATCTTCGGAAGGAGCCGATCGCTCACCGAGGATAATAATAGTAATAATAATAATAATAATAATAATAATAATAATAGTAATAATAATAATAATAATAGTATCAACAAATCCTTAAAACTCCCTACCTCAAAACGCTTCCAGAGGGGTTTGGCCTTTGCGAAATGTATACGAGTTAACTCGAAATCAATTCGATCCTAATATTCCTATCGTCATGTTTGCATCCGAAAATTATTGGCCCGTTAAAATAAAAAAAAAATGGTAAAAGAAAGTGGGTTTATTTACACGAAGACGAACCAAGTCAGAGCATTTCTCGAGGAAACAAGAGCCATCGAAAGCGGAGAGCGTAAAGATGCGACCTGTTGACCATTATTATTTTCTTTGCCTTGTAAAAGTCGTGTATTTGAACGACTGAAATAAAAGCTTTCTAATAGTTCGTTTTGATTGACTAATTGTCTTGCTTGTGCGCTTTACAAAGGTAACAAATAGGTGCTAATTTATAATGAAAATTCCGCCAACTCCATTGTCGTAATTCACTTCAATAATTCTGTAAGCAAGAACGTTATGTGAAGTAATACTGCGAAACTATACGATTCCCACTAAAACAAGTTTATTTCTACCGTAGAACTTTGTAAACAACGTGAAGAATGAAACCCAAAGAGCGAAATCGAGAATTTTTTTCCTAGCAAAGCCAGTTGTAAGAATGAGATTACTTAACGGTCTTTTATTGTGATAGAACAATAGTTTCCGGTACCACCCAATCAGTGTTGAAGGTTCGATATGTCAAAACAATGTGGCACGTCAGGCGAGTTCAATGCGCATTGTGAAGAAACCAGTTTTGGGAACTTGTTAGACTGGATAATTAAATCAGTTAATGAGAAACCACAGCAGTAACAGTCAGCACATGCTAATTAATTTAATCCTCCGCCAAAAATTGTGTTATTAAGTGCAATTCTTTGTCATAATACAAAGTGAGATACCGCAGTGCGCTAATATAGGCCACAGCAATTTTAGACCAACTTAATTTATTCCTCCACACGCTAATAAGAATCCATCGCATTTTATTCACGAGACAAGACAATAGCTTATGACGTCAACGGTGTTAATTTATTCCACCGCAAATTAATGAGATTCCCCCGCAAAAAGAAGGAGTAAAACATCCCTCCTATACCCTGCATAAGCAGAAGTCGACAAAAGAAAAACTTATGCTTATGTCGAGGGTGTTCTCACTTGCTTATGTTGTGCTTATGCTTGATTTTATGCTTATGCGCAAGTGAGAACCGGCCTTAATAAACTTTTAACACGTTTCTCAGTGTCTTTTCGTTTCGGCACGCTCAGTGCAAGCTATAATACTTACATTTTCACATTTGAACGATGACTAACTTGGGCCCTTTAAAAACACGTTCACACTCCAAAACACATGGACAATCATTAGTTTATTACAAGATCTCTAAAACATGTAACCTCAGGAAACTGAAAAAAATTGTCGGAAGATTAATAAAGAGTCTGTAGTGGCGTTGTTCATCGTAAAATGTTGATATCATTCACTTGCAAAAGCTCGAACTTCGTTGTCGACTTTCCCTAAATGACAATGCACATTATAGTTGTTTCTATAAATAAATAAAAGCGAGGGAAGCGAAACGCATACAAGTAGTCAACAGATATTTTAAGTGCGTGTGTGAGATTTCCTTCTATATATTTTCACGGGAATTATCATCACATATTTTTTTTGCATAAAAACAACAGCTTTGCTTACTCATACAACGAAAATTCCAAACAAACATAACCAAACAAAATTGAACCTAAACGCGGTCAACCAACTATAGTGTGGTTTTACTGACAACACTATACATGAGAGCTTTAAAAACAATACAGAACGACAAAAATATTTTGTTTTCAAATTTATATGCCAAGTACATGATACTGGTTTTCACCTGACGTCATAAAACTGTGAAATCGAAATCCGCTGAGCCTGCTAAATTTTTATTGTCACCAGGTGAAAGAAATCATAAAAATATATATTTTCACAATTTTCCAGCTAGATAATATCCTTTGTGTTCGAAATACAGCATGCTGAATTTTCGAGATTTTCGCCGTACGATCATCGTACGGATGGAGCCTTGACAAAAAGGTCTTTTCTCCAGATTGTTCAGTTCAAGTGTTAGGAAAGATGTTTATGTGTATATACACTAGCTCGGAAGGAAAGAGCAATCGTTTTCATAGCAAAGATGAGCGCCAGATGTTTTCCTTGATTTCCGGCCGCCACATTGGTGTCCAACTAAAGGACACCAACATGGCGTCTCCATACTGAGCTCTATAAATTTGCGTGAAATGATTCGGCAAATAACTGATTACAAATAATGATCTGCAGGGAAAAAAGAAAAAGAAAATACGCGCTAAAAATTTACTCACTAAAAATTTAAATAAGTAATAATTAAATACGAAAACAGAATAAATCTACAGAAACAGCTGTGCAATTAATTGAGGAAAGTCTCACGTACGATTTTAAACCGGGCCAGCACCTGATAAACGGCCTCAATCCCCCCCTTAGTGGATGAATTTGAAGCTCACATTCCGGTTAGAAGCACGAAAAGCACAAAGATTTAATTACCTAATATGAAAAATACAAGACGCATGGAACATGATCACACTTCAACAGCTAAAGGTCTTCCTGTTGACATTTACTTTCCCTTAAAAAAATTAAGGGCGCCGAAAGACAGTTACTTGGCAAATAGTATTGCTTCAGCGAGGCATCTTATCAAACATTTGATTCGCAGATAAACGTAAATTTATACGGAGTTTACTTTTAATAATGGACCTACTTGGTGGAAATGACGTGCCAGTCATGTTTTTTTAACTTCCTCGCGGAGTTATGACCACTTCAGTTTTCAAAAGAAAAAAGCTCGTATCACATTTTCTGCCTTTTCGTGTCGGCGCAATAAGACGTAAAATACCCTCCCCACATCAAAAACCCCTCTTGAAGCCTCTGCGGAGAAGAAGCCCTTTTTACATATGCTATTTATTTAATAATATGATTTCTACAAATACGGTAATGACATTATGGCAACTTCAACATGTTTAGCCACCTGCAAGATTGATTTATTATTTGCACGTTCAGAACATTATTAAAACCACTGCACGTCTCAGAGAAATGAACATAGGCGAATTGTATTTCAGATCAAACCAAGCAATGGCAAAGGTGCGTATCAATCCTTAATTTATTTTAGCTCGTTTTACCCGTTCAGTGGTCGTTTTCCATTTACCTGAAAGACTCGGTTAGACTGTTAAGCTTTGGATCATGGTAACTGTTATGACAAAACCAGCAAACCAACCGACAGAGATTATCAGTTAGTTTTCCCATGGTTCATGCAAACTGAATGGATAATTCTAAAATGTAGTCCACGAATTCCTGCCAAAAATTTCGGTGGTTGTTTTTTTTTTTTTTGTTAAAGACAAAGCAAAAATAAATGGTTTGGGTCTGTGCTATCATTAACAAAGCTAACTTTTCGAAACAGGTAATTATACTTTTTAACTGTCTTTCTCAGTTAACATGGCGTGGCAATCAGTGTTTGCCGTCTTGCCGCATGACAAACTTGTTTTTTATGGGCGCTCACCAAATTTTCAAATTCCTGAGAATAGTTAATTGCTTCGTACGGGTAATTAGCTATCATTTTCGTTGTCGAAAAGTGTCCAGTAACTAAGGAGTATAAGTGTATTTTGAAAAATTTATATTTACTAAATTCAGTGGAAAGGAAATTATATATATATACCATAGTACAGAAATTCTCCCGCGCTCATTGGCTAATTTTCATTGTCGAAAAGTGATCATGAACGTAGTTGGATTACGCCATCGCGCGCGGTTGAAATCTTTGTCAAACTGTTTGCAGTTATTTAAGCGCTGTCAGTTTTCCGTAGATAAGCGACAAATTGCAACCAAACAGGACTCCTTTACAGAGAAAATAATAAAATTCGCTTTTTAGGTGAATATTAATCTGGACGTGAAACTTGTTGAATGAAATCTGTTAATTTTTGCCGTGTTTTGTGAAAGCACCACGACTCGGGGCAATGTAACAGCTCTCGTAAGGTCTCACATGAATGGCTCGATACCCTGCGTGAAAACAATGAAACAAACAACAGGAACAATGCCCCAAGACACTAAAACGACAGCAACTACCATAGTAGAATTACAAGCTAGCTTATGATAGTTGCTACACTGCTGCGAGTGGACTGACCTTTCTATCAATTTAGCGGGTTCAGGCGTAATCTCAGATCCAACTGGAAGTAGGATCTTCATGACTGTGATGTGGTTGTTTCTGTTTCTCATTAAAGTTGAATTTTCGTTTTATTTTGTAAACGACTGAGCCTACCTTCAATCTAAAGGTCTCTTTTCTTCTATAATTACAAAATTGGGCTTATAGATTGCATATTTCTCACTTGCAGATTGAAGTGTTTTTGCTGGTGTTTGTTATAAAGATATTTTGCGTTTGTGAAGGTAGGATAAAAAAGTGTACTTAAATATATAAAGCATCGTGTGAACTTCAGTGTTATATAGCTAGAGATTCGCGTAACATCACTTGGGTCTTTAGATTTCGGCTACTTTGTAAAACTACTCGAGTCATAAACAACATGGAATTTACAGTTGTTAGCTGATTGTATCATGGGGAAATCTTCTTTCCGGGATCTCGATATGAGTGAAAGCGAAGCGAGAGACCGGATGGTGCTTTACCTGGTATTTTACCATTTTTTGAAGCTGCTCTATGCTTTAGCTATCCATATTGATCCTTCGAATAGCATGTTCCGGTAACACAACGTCTTTATTTTCGGCTTTACTTCACTTTACTGTATACAATAGTTCGTTTTCACGGGTTTCGACATACATCGTTCTACAAGCGAACACACTGCGCGAGAGTCACGTGACGCTACAAAATACTCTCACCGGGCACCCACGGGTTATTATTACAAGTCTGTTGGGTTTCCAACTTGCGGACATAACGGGCTGTAAAATAGTACAGAGACAAGAAATTGGTTGTGAAAGCCGCAGCCACAGACAAAAGTACTAGAAAGGTTAGTACTGTTGTCTTCCGGCCCCCCTATAAAATGCTTTTGCTATCATCGTCATCGACATCGTCATCGACATCGTCATCATCATCATCATTTTCATCATCATCATCATCATTATAATAATTATTATTTTATTAATAATAACCTGCAATATACTTACAATAGCAACGAACTGTAAAAATACTGACGATACTTGAAACTGAAAAAGAAACTAGAAGAGGGAAAAACTATAGTAAATGTTAAAGTATGGTTAGAGTTGAGCTACTAGCAACCTTAATCTCTCAAGATTGATAGTTGGATGGGAGAGGGGTTTGGGGGTCAGTGCTGGATTGAATAGTGTTTACTGAGTTTCATTCAAAACTCGCAGTGGGTTGCACCGCGGTCAAACGTATAACGCCTCCTTCCTTTCGTGAGAGCATTTTTGATGAATTTAAGATAAGAAAGGAAATATAAAGTAGTTGCTGAGTGTAAATATTTTTTGGGTCTTCAGTTTACTTTTTGTTTAATTAATGAGTCTGTTTGCTTTTCAGATCTTCCTCACCTGACCAAAACTTTTTTTGACAAATGGTGTAGACAATTTCGTATTTCGGCGTTTTCAAATACTCAGAACATTAGTAAATCGACAGGCAACTGGTAAAACTAAATATCAAACTTTCAACAGTGAAAATTAAAGCCTTATATTTCAAGCACTTTTCTTGTTTCAGCCTTTAACCGCGATTAAGCTGTGGTTAGGTATTTACACGGCATGAAAAGATAACTTTACTGTGGTGTAAAACCAAGTTGCTTTACGCTACCTTTCAGTTTTTTAAAGCTGACCTTTATGCCAGCTTTACACTCATAATTAAAGCTTGAGTAAATGTATTTAAACATTTAAGTAACTTTAAGTTTTAATTCATAGCGTAAAATTGGTTTAACCAACTTTCAGAAGATTTAAGTCAACTTTAATTTTACGTAAATTTCCATTTTCGTGCTGTGATTAGTTTACAATCTTTTCAACTACTTTAAGTAGTACTACATTTCTCAAGATAACACCACCATGGCCCTAATTCCAGTTTGTTTCTGAATCAGTTCTAAGTTAATTATTTATATTTTCTCATCTTGCAGTTGAGTTGCCGAGCCATTTCTACGTTCAGTCTGAAAATATTTCTAAACTGGAATTTTCTTCTGCCAATGTGACGTGTGTAGCTTTTGATTCAGCAGGATTAAAGGTTCCGGAGAAAATTATGTTTTTTAGATTAGTGGAGGGTGGATATCGAGAACTGACAGCCAATGACAACTTGAATTTTACAAATCGAACAGAGAAGCATGGTAAGTAGATGACTTCTCCGGGGCATTGCGTTGTGTTCTTGGGCAAGACACTTTACTCTCACAGCGGCGAGTTTCATACTTGAGGTGGCGGGAGGGGGGGGGGGGGGGGCGATAACCCTACGATCAAATAGAATAGCATCCCACCCAGGGGGAAGTAGGAATGCCCCTAGTCGCTTCATGCTAAGGAAACCGGGATAAGCTCCGGCCTAATAGACCCTTTGCATAAATGGTGCCTAAATTATAACAAAACTTTGTACATCCTTAGCCTCGTCATATATTAGTTTTCTAGAAGGATTTTTCACATGGATGTGAGGCTTAGGATGTTCAAGTATTGTTGTTCAAATATAGGCGCCATTTATGCAAAAGATCAGTTCGTACGCAGTCTATACCTGCCTTACCACCTGTATCGGAACGCCTCTCAATTTTTCCTCGAATATATATGGCGAGGTTCTCACTTACTTACAGTCAGGCATTCACTTTCTTGCAGTACGCTTTTGTAATTTTGACATTTGGTTTTCAATTTAAGCTTATAAAGAGAAAACTTGCATTCTTGTATACGATTAAACTTGCCATAGTGTTGATAAATAGATGGTATCGCATTCCTTTCTTTCCATCTTGCCATAGCGTTGAACAAAAGTTCTCAAATTCATTTATAATATTATGCAAGTCCAAGTATAAAAATCAGAACCGTGACCACCATTAGCATAGATTAAGTTTTACGATTTTATTTCTTCGTTTTCTTCGTAGTTTTAGTTTTTCATCACATAAAAATTATCAAGACATCTCAACTCTCTTCTCAATGTTTGGAAATGTGATTAAACACTGTCTCTCGTGTTTGATATAACATAGCATCTGGTTCTTTCTGCAGGTAACAAAACCAAGCTTTTTGTCACGCTGCTCTTCCGGAATATAACGCGCGAGGATGACAGTCGATACGGTAACAGTCGAGGATACGAATGTCACGCTTTCTCAAAGGGCGATCTAGTGAAAAGAGATGTGGCTAGCTTTAACGTCCATGTCGTTCCAAGTAAGTGCTGCTCTGATACTACGATATTGACGTAAAGTATATGAAATAAGGCTGTGTTCACACTTGGTGCCCAAGCACTGGTACCTGGGCACCAGGAAAAGACGGGTTCCGTGTTCAGACACTGAAAACCAAACTACCCATTAAGTACTGTCGAGTCCTTGTACTCGGGCACGGTTCCCGTTTCTGGCGTGGGTACTTGAAAAAAACGTGTGTTCACATTGGTGCCCAGCTTAGAATCGTACTCGAGCACCGTACCCTGGCACCAAGTGTGAACACTGCCTAATCCATATATGTACTGCGGATGTACTCGGAAATTGAAAGATGATCATCGCAATGAATTTCCAAATTAAGCAATTGGACTAAAGAAGTCTGAAAAATTCAGGGCTTCAATGGGATAAGAACCCCTGACCTCCGCGATATACCATTGAAGCCCTGAATTTTTTTCAGGCTTCTTTATGCCAATAGTAAAGGTAATCATACGGTTTCAAGTTCAATTTGGAATTAATTTGCACGAGTGAGTTTTTCAAAAAGCTGAAATTGCACGAGCCGCTTATCAACATGAAACAATTCGCCTGGAGGAAGTACTGGAATGATCTTACAGTGTTGCAGACCGTGAGGAAGCAGCATTTGATGCGAATTTGACACTTTATTTACGGATTGCCTGATGAAGATCAGCTAATAATGCTACGAACTAAAAGCGGTTCGTTTAAAACATTTGCAACCATAATCCAGAATTTCCATGTGTAATTTGCACTGGTGTTACACTGTTTGCACTGTGTTACACTTTCTGCACTGGTGTTACACTTGAACTGCACTGCTCTCAGCCAATCAGAATAAAGTAATTTTTTCATTTATATTATTAAACTGGAAATTCATTGCGATCATCATCTCTCATTTTTATACCACTATTATTAATGTATTTTCCAAATGTATACTGTATACTGAAATCCACGTGATGCCCAATTGAGAGCGAGAGTAGGTTCTTTTCCTCTTCCGTCTCACAAATCCGTCATCTTTCTTCAAGGTAATTTATTTCAGAGGTAGAATTTCACAATTTTTGTTCACGCCATGGATCTGAAGAAAAGAGAGAAGTTGCTCGCAACTTATTGCTTATTTTGTATCGCCGCACCCACGCCTTGCACGCAAACTGTACCAAACCGATACTTCCAAAGTCACCTAAATTTCACACACAGGGTTCGTGCAATTTCGTTAATTAATATTCTGTGTGCCCTTTGAAACTTATTCCTGCAGCCCGACCACAGAAGTGCTACAAGTGCCTTAGCACAGGCCAAGGGTGCCGCGATGAAGTGGTATCTAAAAACAGCAGCGCCCAGGTCGTTTGTGAACCATACGAAGACCGATGCTTATGGGCTTACCAAAGAGTCAATAGTAGCCTGGAATATTTCTCGATGATGTGTAGTAATAAGCCATTCTGCGAGAGGCTACCCAGAGAAGGCAAAGAAGCAATGAGAACTGGTGTATTAGAATGCTTTGATATGTCCTGTTGCGACTCTAACTTCTGCAACAACCTAAAGTATACAGGTGTGTATTAATTATAATGAGTATTTTTAAAACATGATGAAAAAGGAGTTAGTGTTTTAATTTGAAACCGAGGGCAAGCTAGTTTTTATTTATTGTGCTTATATGCAAACTGAATTGGTAAAATATCTTTATTATCTGCAAACACATGTTGATTTCAAAATCACACTGTACTTGTTTGTTTGCTTATTTGTGCCTGCTTTTGGTCATAAATTTTGTCAGCCCCGTCAGCATAGCTGCAGAGCAACCAAAGGCCTCAAGTGGTGGTGAAATTGTAGCTATTTTACATATGATAAACCCTCTGGTGATGCCGTTATTTTGAGCACGCTATAAACTCACTATCAAGAACATATTAAACGTAGTTTAATATTATTTTACAATAAACTCCAAGATTTAGGTCGTTCAAGTGATTACTGGTCATGGTAACACCGTGACGTTAAACGCTAAACTTTCATCAAAATCTCGCATTCTCATTCTGGAAAGCATATACATAACGAAAAAGTCATGTTTTAAACTTGCAACAATTGCTATCTCCGTGCAATGGTCCTCGTTTGCCCGTATTTAACGATAGATTGTATACGATTAATTATAGTTTCCTTCAGTTGGCTTGATGCAGAGTTACTTAGTTCCCTCTTTCGTATATCTATTTCTTCCTTTTCGAAGATGGAAAGTTTTGTAAGAGGAAGCAAAACCTGGTGGCGGTCATCTACGGAGGAGCCGAAGTTATCCGAGCACTTAACGAGAACATTACGATGAATGGTTCGCTTTCTTATGACCCCGAAACTGGCGACAACAACGGGATGAATTTTACTTGGAGTTACGGCAATATGCCAAGAAACAAAAACTTTAGTTGGAAGTCACTCAAACAGGGCTCTTTGACACTTTTAAATTTATCAGCCATACAACATAAGGCAGTTAACTTTGGTCGCATCTCTTTGATCAGCCCTTATGTTATCAACGGCAATGAGACATTAATTATCAGCTTGACAATAACCAAAGACTATCGTGCTTCAAGCGTGATTCAAGTTGTTCACCTTGTTAAAGGAGATCCACCGAAAATATATCAAAGGTAAGGAACTCCTTATTTTATGCACTGAAGTATTACTGAGCCTTCATTTTAAAGAGATCTGTTAATGGTTGAAATCTCTTCAAAACTGAACGTCAAACACACAGATTTCGTCATTCCATCCTGTTGTCGTTATCTTTTTATTTTAATCATTATTAGCAAAAACCGAAACTATGGCATATTGACTAAAACGAATCAGATTTTCTTTTGGGAGGCTTCTTAAAAAATAATTAAAACGATCATTTGTTACCAAAAAGGGAAAATTGCCTCTTCCTGATTTGAAGATACCCAGTTCTGCAAAATCAGCTCAGATTATGCAAAAAATGTAGTCAGCAAGATGCGGTTTGGTTACCCAACTAACTAATCAGCCAGCCAGCAAAACGTTTTGTTCTAAATTATTCTTGTATTAAAAGCATAAATATTAGACTGGTACGTCTATTTTTCGTTTTCAGATGTCTGATAAATTGCGGTCCAAAATTAACTCCTTCTGTCAAACTGAGCATTGACGCAAATTGCCAAGGCTCCCAGTGCTCCAATATAACATCGTATCACTGGATTCTCCACCAAAGAGATCAATCCACTCCTGTTGTATGGAAGAAGATAAATGACTTACACTTGATGGCGAGTACGCCATTAAATTCAAGTAGGATTGTCATAAAGGAGAGTTCACTCATCGGAGGCAAGGACTATCGTTTTACAATACTGGTTACAAGTGAAGATGGCTTTCCCGGAATGAGTGCATACGATTTTTCAACGTCACTTCCCCCAGTAGGAGGAACGTGTTCTATAGAGCCTTCAACCGGGATTTCACTGAGGACGTACTTCGATTTGAGCTGCAGTGGTTGGGCTAGTCATAACAACCCCTTGTCTTACGAGTTCAGATATCAACTTCACAACGGGTTGACCACTGTGGTATACTACGGTTTAAATACCTCAGTCATTTCCTTGCTGACACCAGGAGACATTTCCGATAACTTCACGTTGAATTTAACTGCTACCGTGACTGATAGCATTGGTGCCTCTACTACATACGTAAACTTGTCTGTCCAGGTAGGGTTTTAGCTTATCAACCACAAAGTATCGGTGAATAATAAGGAAAGATTCCACGATATCAGAAACTCCAGAAACAAAACGTTCTTGTTTATCCGAAAGTGCGTCAAAGGTTCTCTTCTTTTTTTCTGTCCCTGTTATTGATCCTTTTCTGTTTTTGTTGTTGTTGTTTTTGTTGTTGTTGTTGTTGTTGTTCTGCTTTTTCTTCTTCTTCTTCTTTTTCTGTTGTAAACTGTTTTTGGGCAGTGATTACATTTTCATTTTCTTTTTATATGTAGGTAAAACCCATGAAGAGCGTCAATTCGCTTTCCATTAAAAGTCATCTGGATAATTTAGCCAAAACGAATGAAGTATATAATGCGGTGCAAGTTGCAAATACCCTGCTACAAGCAGTGTCAAGAGATTCTACTTTGGATCAAGGCGAAATAACAAAGGTGAAGACACATCCAGGCCTTCTCATTCGTCTTAAAACTTTATCTTTACTTTAGCTTACAGCAAGTAATTCTTAGCAATGGTATATTAGCAAGATGTTTCTTATAATTCATTGTAGTTATTTTATTTTTCGTATAGATGTTTTCACATTTATGTAAAGCGCTTTTGATCATATTTATATGTTAAAGGACGCTATATCAAGTAGTTAAATTATTATTGTTATTATTATTATTATTATTATTATTATTATTATTATTATTATTATTATTGTCTTTGTTCATATATAGTATGATATAACGGTCAATGCAATTTTATTTATTTATTGGCTGAATATATACATTGTATACAAATGATTATGTCTCTAGTATATTTCATTTTGTTGACAAGTGATAGAGAATGAAAAGAGAATGCAAATTAAAGTGAAAGTTGTTAGTTGGAGTTCGATACTCTACTAATTTAGCTGAAGTCAAAGAAAAACTTTTACCCCGTAAGTTTCCGTGAAAGGAATAGCATGAATAAAATCATACGCAAACTGCGGATTAAGAATATACAGTGAAGAAACTGTTATGGTCCGCATGTTCGTTATATACAACAATTTTTACGCTGTCTTTAGATGACAGAAGTTGTTTGAGCTGTTCGTTTTGACCACTGTACATTGCACATTGTTAGAATTTTTAAACCCCATAACAAATGATCACATACTTCTAATTTCACAAGTCAATAACAACAATTTCTAAAACTTATGTAGACTAAAGAATTGATCGTGGACAGGATTGCTACCTTTCAAGTGAGAACCCTTCCAGAACTTTTGCAAAGTTCCTCAGTATTCGGTTCTGCTACCCAGGACACGAAAACGGTGTCTCCAAAGACCCTGGTAAGTAAATTTTATTTTTTTATTCTATTATAATACAACACAATACAAAATTACGCTTCATCACTAACAATACATTACATAGAACCCCTACTTACATTTACTAGTTCTAAGAATTTTGTCTGAGATACAAATATCACCGTAGAAGTACTTACAAAACATAACCGACAAAGACCACTATTATTGACCTAAATTATACTTCCGATTCAATCTAATATTTTTATTTTATAACAAATGATGAAAAAAGAAATTAACTAAATTGGAAGTTCGCCCATGTTGCCTCCAAAATATCTGTTTTATTATTGATTCGCCCAATATATTTTTCAGTTTCATATTTATTTCTAATTCTAAAGACTTACTAGAGAGATGATTAATGTTACTAAACAAGATGTTATAGCAGGTGTGGTATCAAGAGTATGCCCCTTGCTTAACTATTTTATTCTTATTGCTAAAATCTACCTATGGGATTGCAGAAGAAACCAAGCTCTTCCAAATATCAATTGATTTAAAGCAAAAATTAGAATTAGAGGTACATTTTAAATGACTTTGGCACTTTTAGAGCCTGGTGTGACTCGATTTAAATCTCAAGTGGGACTGCAACCTCTTAGAATTATGCCAAGAGCTTCCGTTGCTATTTTCCTTCAATTTCCTGAGCGCCAGAGGCTTAGAATAGAATATTGGAATTCTTGTTTAAAAGAATACCATTTTACTATCCTTTGCACTGGCCCTAGTAAGCTAGAGAAACAGACAACAAACAGATTAATTTCCCTTTATGATTCAGCTCATTTCGTTATCTGCGATTGACTCGATGACGTCACTGTTGGTATCGAAAGCGAAAGCTAAGAATGTGATTGATATGCCGTTGATTACAAATTCAGCAACAAACCTTGGTTCTTGTCTGAACAACATGCTACAAGTTGGAGCAGTGACTGCTTCTGGAAGCTCAGAATCAGGACTGGTGAGTGACAGCCACTTGTTCCCTGACATAAGGATAATTAATTTCGGGAAAGGGGTGGGGCAAAAAGGATCGAGAACCTCAAAAAACCATACCCTATCCCGCGGCACATACCGATGTAGCCCATATATGGGATTACCCTCACCACCCCAGGCATAAGTCAAATGGTTTTGGACATAAAGATAAAACTGCTTCCTTTGTCCATGTAGGGTATAACAACAACAACAACTGGCTTTATTTGCACGACCATAAATACATACAGTGTTGCAAAAGCTTTATCTCAAATAAAAATTGAAATAATAAAGATTATCCTGGATATGTAATTAATATAGCATATAGTAATCAAGTTACATCAGTAAAATTTGAAAGAATAATATTGCGTACATCAAGGCGATATGAAAATGAATATCGCTAATTGCATATTAACATAGGGGTTTGTAGAGGTCATTAGTTCGCCGATGGCTTGTAACGGGGATAATTCGTTAAAAGAAGGAACGACATTTTTTATTTTTCTATAAAATTTATCTCTCAGGGGAGAGTATTTTGTGCAATATATAAGAAAATGTGATTCGTCTTCAATTTGATTAGTTTCACAAATGGGGCAAAGTCTATTAACCCTTGGAATTTGATCGTATCTGCCAGTTTCAATCCTAAGTTTGTGATTGCCTATTCTAGGGTATACAAGTCTATTAACCCTTGGAATTTGATCGTATCTGCCAGTTTCAATACTAAGTTTGTGATTGCCTATTCTAGGGTATACAAGTCTATTGACCCTTGGAATTTGATCGTATCTGCCAGTTTCAATACTAAGTTTGTGATTGCCTATTCTAGGGTATACAAGTCTATTAACCCTTGGAATTTGATCGTATCTGCCAGTTTCAATCCTAAGTTTGTGATTGCCTATTCTAGGGTATACAAGTGGTTAAAAAATGCCTGCACCTTGTCAGTACTGTAAGTGATGCTGTGCTGGAAGTGAGACTCCCGGATGAAGACGTCATCTCTATCCAGACGAGTGGTATGGCATTCACTTTAGGACGCCATACGCCTGCCAAACTAGCGGGACTAAAGATTGAAAGTGATAATGGCAAATTCCTATTACCAGGGGAGAGTGAAGTGATGGTCTCCCTCCTCGCCAACAACAGTTTTGTGGATAGTCAGGTAGTAATAGACACGTCAGACTAACGAAAGTTTAGATAAGCCAAGCTATAGGTATTGGAGAGTCAACACGAATATCCCAAAAGAAAAGTTTCCACAAACCTCACAACCTTTAAAAGTTGGCAAATATGTGGTTTGCTTCTCATTCAAAACCTTTTCACCTTAGAATTTGAGAACAGTTAGCAGTGCTTTAATTTTGTGTTTCAGATGTTATCCATGCCATTCAATCCTTTCACCTGGGACCGGACGAGTGAACGAGTGGATTCCAATGTGCTGTCCTTGGACTTGAAAGATGACAAACAAAATATCGTGAAAATGTCACAACTTTCAAACGATGTTGTTATGGAGATACCACTTAATGCCCAAAGCAAACCTGTAAAATCGCCGCATTTCTTCACAAAAAACAACTCGACTCGTTTTCACGAGATAACTGTTGATTACGAAAACACAGTGATACAGCTTGATATTGCACCCGAGGAGTTGCATGTAAATATGACTATTTATATCAGATTCGGTCATCGACCAACCACGAAAGAACATGATTTTAATGGCACTATATCCAGTAATGAGAGATGCATTTGGACAAAAATGGATCAAAACTTCAAAAATGGGTGTTATTCTAAATATCTGACTCCAATTGAAGTTCTTGCTAAGAAACCTGGAAAATATTATTTAGCAGTGAGAAGCCATGCCAAGAGAACGAAACTTCAAAGGAGACAAAAACGTTCGTGTTTTGGTCAACGAAGGCAAAAAAGATCCTGTGTTGAGGTGAAGAACCCCCCTCCCACTCCACCCCAAAGTGAAAATGTAAGCGTGGTGCCTATTTATGACCCGAGCACCGATCATAACTATACTTTGAAAGTGGCAATGGGAAGCTGTGTGTATTGGTCAGATGTATTGCAGAAGTGGATAACAGATGGATGCCGGGTAAGTCCGCACAAATTGCACTTGCATAAGCGTTTAAACACACGCTAATTTCATACATAAATTTATAGTTTAAGAAATCAATTTCAAGTTGGTCAACAATCCTGGAGTGTTTAAACCTGATGTCATCATATGCATTGCACCATATGTAACCACACTTGTCCAAAGTCCAATTTTGGGGAAGCAGGGAGAGGCGCAATGGTAATAACGCTTGACTCCTACATTCTGAAATCCAAGATGGCGGAATTAATTTTTAATCAGACCATTTCTCTCTGTAATTGCATTGTTGCGGTGTAAATTTAGCTTTCTTTTATGACAGAATTAAGTCTTACAGTCCACTAACTTTGATTTATGGAATATATTATGAAACTTGTGTAGCCCAAGGATATGACATTGCCGCGGTTATGTTGGTCTATTTTGCATTTCTGAAGCCGTACGGCCGAAGTGAGATAATATTAGGATGCAGTGGGAAGCACATGGCCACCCACTGCACAAGTAGGAAAACACCAGAAAACGCTCTTTTGGGTTAACAATCTGATTAGTTAACGGCTAATTTGAGTTCATCAATCTATTTACAGTCATGACGCACAAAATATTTGAAGTGGTACTACGATAAAAATATTTTGTTCTTGTTCTCTTTCGATTCCAATGTTATATTTTATATTTGTTTTTTGTCAGTTAAAACTGTCCGCCATTACCAGATTCGACTTCAGTCGAGTTGCACTGACAGAGCTAGTTTAATTTTTTTACTGTGTGAACCCAACTAATTTGGTATGGAGAACAGCAACTTGCTTCTAAAAGCTTGTGCTGCATACTAATCAGCTGGGTTCACACATTGCAAAAATAAACTAGTGAGTATATGACGTCCTTTTCTCTCTCGATCCAGCTCTCTTAATGCAACTCGACTGAAATCTGGTAATGGCGGACAACTTAAACAAGATTTCGTCGTTAAAAAAACGGACTTATTTCGAAAATTGAGGCGCAATAATTGGCATAGTGCATTCTTGCCAAACATAAAATCGGAATCGAAAGAGAACAAGAACAACATTTTTTCATCGTAGTAACACTTTAAGATTTCAGTTGGTGCAACAAGCAAATGGTAAGAAGCACATGGGACCTGTCGCACAAGTTTCCGTAAAACGGATCATCCTCGGTGTAAAAACGTGTAAAACTCACCAATGACGTAAAACAGAGAACGTACAAGACAACATAGAACTCAACACAATATAGAACAAAAATACAAAAGCTTAAAAGCAAAGAAAAAATTCACAGGCATTTACATCGAGTTAAGCCATCACATAAAAGGGCAAAGGATCGTAAAACGCACTTTCAGGCTTACAGACTAATTGGCTATGGTTGAACTTAAGTTTATCAATCTATCTGCTGTCATAATATTTACATTCAAGATGTCATCGTGCACAACAAAGTGATTCCCACTCACCTAAAGGTCCTAAATTTCGAAGAGCGCCGAAAATAAGGCCGATGACAGTTTACATAATCCATTCTGGTCGCTACGCAGTGTCTTCTGGTAGCCGCACAGCTGACTCGTCCCCAGTCGTCTCTTATGCGAAAAAATAGCAGGCGCGGGGAATGATGGGAAGGTGGCAGACGAGAGGGCGAGTCCATTATTCATGCCGCCATCTTGGAAACAGGATTTACCAGTTGTCTCACGCCTTTCCTCCTTCCCATCATCCATCGCGTCTTGCTACTCTCTTATAAGAGACGAATGGGGGACGAGTCAGGCCGCACAGTGCATTCCGACAAAATTTTGATTTTGCAGAGATTTTTTATACATTGTGTTTACAGCAGCTGCTCGCTCGCGAAATTAATAAATTTAAAGAAATTCATAATGACGTCGGATCCAAAAATGGCGGCCATTTCATTTTTTTTAAAAGTCGTCGTAATGACGTCAGTGATGTTGCTAATGACAACCAGAGTTTTACCAGACACAAGAATCTTGTTGTTAAGGTTTGTGGTTATACATCAATTGCCATACCCCTGACAGTATCTAAACGTTTACACGTTTCCACATTCGAATTATTGATTATTCAACTTTTTTTGTCAGGTTTTATCTGTGACTCTAAATGGATCTCTCAAGTGTTCCTGTAACCATTTGACGTCATTCGGAGGCAGCCTTTTCGTCAAACCAAATCCAATCGATTTCGACAAGGTCCTTGTAGAATTCAAGAAACTCGAGGAAACAGGAAATGTGGCGGTGATTGTGACAGTGGTTGTAGCTTTCTTGGTTTATCTTTTGGTCCTTGTTCTGGCCAGGAAAGCGGACAAAAGAGACGCCATAAGAGTAAGTTTATAAGTGTCTTGTTACCTAGCGAGTAACTAATAACAATTAATACACAGACGTCAAGCAATTTGAAGATTTTCTTGTGCTAGGTTATCTTGAAAGCCATTTAAGTAATGGCTCCGTCATATCTATGTCTATGTCTAATTCAAAACCCGCCCATTCCCCCCCCCCCCCACCGGACATTTGTCGGCCATTTTTTCCCTTTTCCTTGCCCAGGTCAGGCCGCGGAGGGGTGGGGCATTGTCAAAAACAACGTTATGTTTCAGCTATGTAAAGTAGAACATGCTTCGTTGTTTATATTAAATTTCCTGACTGCCCCCCCCCCCCCCCCATATCAAAATATTGACATAAAAACGGAGTTGACGAACGTCCATAGTTTTCAAATGTACAAGAACCTACCCAACCCCAAACCCATACGTGTGCAAAATTCTGCACTGTCATTTCCACGTACAAAGAAAGGCGGCGGAAAGAAGCGGGACAAGGGACAAGGCATCCAGTTCGCAAGCTCTTGGTTGTGTGATCGATCAACTGCTTTCATTTTCCCAGAATTTAAGGTATATCGTTCTTTTGTAATGCGAGTCCTGGTCCATATCTGCGTTTGTTGTTTATGGATTAGCTTTTAGAAATCGTTGTGACCGTACTTTCACTTATCTCACTTTAAAGAAATAGAGGGGGTAAGTTTCTAAAGAAACTGTGGTGCTGCGTCGGTGGGAAGTATAACAATATAATTTGGTTTTATCAACTGGGTTGATAATGTCAATTGGCCACCGTAAAGAGATTCAATTGCTGACGTTTCGAGCGTAAGCCCTTTCGTCGGAGCGAATCAAGGAATTGTGAGTCGTGTGTTGTTTATATACAGAAAGATGGAGCTTCGCTATTGGTTGGTGCCTGGTAACGTGAAAACAACGGAATAAATTAGTTGAATGAAAAGCGTTCGTTGATACCGTGAGGATTAAGGGTGCCGATTTGAAAAATAATTTTTTGTTCTAGAGTTTTGCGACTTTCCGTGCTTCCTTGGTTAAGGGAAAGGCCGCAGACTGCCACATGTTGCTTAGAATGATTTGGGAGATTGAAGTGTCTCGCGACCGGTTTCGATGCATTTTTGTCGTCTTTCTCTACGTCCCGAAGGTGTTCTCGGAATCGGTCGCCTAGTCGTCTCCCTGTTTCGCCGATGTACAACTTTTTGCAAAGAGTGCAAGTTATGCAGTAGATGACATTGATACCTCGGACAAAGATACTTTCGAGACGCTTCAGACTCGAAAATGGAAGTGGACTCCTCCAGAGGGCCAGTTTGCCTATTTAGATTTTTTCATTAAAAAATGCCGTCACGACATCAACAAACTTAATTTCAATCGTAACACCAAATTTTCCAACCTTTCTTCGGAAGAGAGGGCGGCGCTAAAAAACCTTAGCAAGCGCAAAGACATAATTATCAAAGCAGCCGACAAAGGCAGCGCTTTAGTTGTTTGGCGTGCCGACCTCTACCAAAAAGAAGCTTTGCGGCAACTTTCTGACACCTCTTTTTATGCTAAAGTCGATAAAGATCTCACCTCCACTAACCAACAAATTGTCAAGAGCACTATTAACGACCTTATAGTCAAAAAAGAATTGCCGGCTACTGCTACCAATCTCATCATTACCACTCCCAGAACCTCGTGTATTTACTTTTTACCTAAAATTCACAAACCTAACAACCCAGGTCGACCTATCGTCTCTGCCTGCAGTTGCCCTACCGAACTCATTTCCAGCTATTTAGACAAAATTATGGCACCTATTGTCAGATCTTTACCGCCATACGTCAAAGACAGTCAACACGCACTTCAAATTTTTCGCGATTTCAATTTCCTGGGCGAAGACAAACTTAGTTTCAATATGGATATTACATCTCTTTACACCGTCATCCCTAATGACGAAGGTCTTCTAGCCCTCAAACATTTTTTTGATTTACGCACTGTTAAGGAACCAAGCTCGGAAACATTACTCCGCCTGGCTGAGTTAGTGTTAGTGTTAGTGTCGACTGTTTTTCATTCGCGGACAGTTATTACAAACAAATCAATGGCGTGGCCATGGGTACCAAAATGGGACCCAGCTACGCCAATCTTTTCGTAGGCTACATTGAACACCAATTTTTCAATCAATACAACGGCCCAAAACCTGAACTCTATCGTCGCTACATTGACGACTGTATCGGCGCTACCTCTTCTACCAGAGAGGATCTCAATCGGTTTATAACCGCTGTTAATTCGTTTCATCCTGCCCTTAAATATACCTGGGAAATTTCCGATACTTCCTTAGCATTCCTGGATATCAAAGTTTCTATCGAAGGCAACGGTTTATGCACCAATGTGCACTACAAACCCACAGATTCTCATAGTTATTTTTTGTATTCATCTTCACATCCATCACATGTCAAGAATTCCATTCCTTATTCTCAGTTTCTTAGACTTCGCCGTCTTTGTAGTGACGACTCTGATTTTTCCTTAAAATCAGAGGAAATGTGCAATTTCTTCGACAAACGCGGCTATCCTGCTTCTGTTGTTCAAGCGGGCAATCATCGCGCCCAACGTCACAGAGAGAAAACAACGATAGAATTCCATTCACTCTCACATTTCACCCTCACAACCACGCAGTAAAATCCATCATTCTCAGAAACTTTAAGTTACTTCAGAATGATCCCGACACTGGTAGAATCTTTTCACAACCTCCTTTAATTTCATTCAAACGCGACAAAAACATAGGTAACTTTTTAGTCAGAAGTGCATTCCAAACAAGTGATCAACCCGGAACTTTTAAATGCGCTCGCGCACGATGCAAAACATGCCCTTTCATTCAAAACGTCGACAGAATATCAGGACCCAAGCGATCTATCAAGATCACTGATCATTTCACCTGTACCTCAGCCAATGTCATCTACTGCATAACTTGCACTCTTTGCAAAAAGTTGTACATCGGCGAAACAGGGAGACGACTAGGCGACCGATTCCGAGAACACCTTCGTGACGTAGAGAAAGACGACAAAAATGTATCGAAACCGGTCGCGAGGCACTTCAATCTCCCAAATCATTCTAAGCAGCATATGGCAGTCTGCGGCCTTTCCCTTCACCAAGGAAACACGGAAAGTCCCAAAACTCTAGAACAAAAATTTATTTTTCAAATCGACACTCTTAATCCTCACGGTATCAACGAACGCTTTTCATTCAACTAATTTATTCCGTTGTTTTAACGTTACCAGGCACCAACCAATAGCGAAGCTCCATCTTTCTGTATATAAACAACACACGACTCACAATTCCTTGATTCGCTCCGACGAAGGGCTAACGCTCGAAACGTCAGCTTGTAGTATAATTGCTGTACCCCGTTATTGGAACTCATAGTGCGTGACATTATATATTGTTATATTTCGTGTTGTTACATGAAGTCGTTAGTCGTTTGTATTTATGAGCCTGCGCATTTAGTCGTTGACTCAGAGCACTTTGCCGCCATGTTTTGTTGTTGTACATTGGTACGAGATTAGGTGATTAAAGCCTAAGTTTAACAGGCAAACCTCTCTATGTGTAACACGACACAGCTCTTGAATCTCTTTACGGTGGCCAATTCACATTATCAACCCAGTTGATAAAACCAAATCACTTTAAAGAAACTTCATCCAAGCGCAGTTTTTTAACAAAGTCAACTTTTCCTAGGTAAAAATAAGTCGTTTTTTTCTGTTAATTGAAATTTCGTCAGGAGAATCACAATTTTGAAGATCTTGTCGATCGCGTATGGGTCGGGAATTTCCAACAGTTACAATAAATACTCCAAGTATTTTGTCATCAATACTTGAAGGGTTGGCTAACTGCTTTTAAAGTTATCCAATTGTATTGTCCATTTAAATTGATCAAATACATTTATTTTTAGACATCTCATACAAAACAACTGCCCACTTCATCAAGCACTACATATGAATATGATATCACTATAACAACTGGCATCTGGTGGAATTCCGGTACAACGGCCAAGGTTGCCATGGAGATATACGGTGAAAATGACAGCACGGGAGTTATACATCTTAGCAATGAAGCTAGTTTGGATGAGCCACTTTTTTATCGGGGAAGCTCGGAAGTCTTTGTTCTGACTGTTGATAAACCCCTGGGTTTAATACAAGCCGTTCGAATAGGACACGACAACTCCGGAATAAATCCATCGTGGTTTCTTGAAGACATTGTGATTATGGACAAGCAAACCCAGAAATCGAGTACATTTTCAAACAACGGGTGGTTAGCTCTTGCGCAAGGAGATGGTCGAATTGAGAGAATGTTAGAACTCTCTATAAATGACGCTACTTTCAAAATTAATGTATCAAAACGGTGGTGGAAGGGCCTTACAGAGAAGCATATTTGGATTTCAGTGTTAACAAAGCCACCAAAAGACCCTTTTTCAAGAGCGCAGCGTGCATCCTGCTGCCTTTCAATACTGTTGACAGCCATGTTGGCCAATGCTATGTTCTACCAGCTAAACGGAAAATCGGAACAGGTCATCCAAGTCGGACCCTTAAAATTCTCCTGGAAACAGGTCATCATTGGCATTCAAAGTGCCCTTATTGTTGCACCAATAAACATTCTTATCGCATTTCTGTTCCAAAAGGGGAGGCCAAGAAGGACTGATCATGATCAACTGACATCTACGTGTTCTTTACATAATTTACTTGTCTACTTTGCTTGGATTCTTTGTTTTTGCACGTGCATTGTTTCTGCGGTGTTTTCTATATTTTACAGCCTTGTTTGGGGGAAAAGTGTTAGTGAACAGTGGCTGTCGTCAATGTTTATATCATTTATTCAAGATGTTACAATCAATGAACCTGCCAAAGTATTTCTCGTTGCTATCTTTCTGGCAGCAATCATAAGGTTAAAAAGAGGTAACAGCGATGGTTACTCAATCCTTGAAGATGCTCGAAATATCCAGTGCTCGAAAGAAAGGTTATGGAAAATGGATATATCCGACGTGGAGAAAATGAGACGACGTCAGGCGAAGAAGCAAAACATGTCGCGTTTTTGCGTGGAACTTATCGTGTACTGTGCATTTGTTTTTATTCTGATGGTGGTGTGTTATGGAAATAGAAATGATCATCAGTATTTAATGGCCAAGTCGACACGTGATGGTCTACCAGGATTCCACAAGGTAAGTTTAAATGCCAATAGTGGTAATAGGCCATTTCCGAGTTCTCTTTTGCCTCAGTGTCAAAACGAGTGTAAGTGCGAAACCTTTCATATAAAAAATGCGTTTTACCGGCACGTTCATTTTCATTCAAAGCAAACTCATTTTCATGTGGATAGTTTCGAACTTCTACTCGTTTTGAAACAGAGGTGACAGGGAACTCAGAAAAGGCCTATAGATATCGAATGACCAATTCAATGATTACCCAAGAAAAATGAAAATAGACAAAATGGGTTCAAAAATACGCAGCAAAGCATACCTCAGACAAAGTTGTGGTGGACCCATAAACAAACTGAAAGTAATGTTGCCTTTACAATGTTGCCATTGGAGCAAATATCACTGAAAAAAAACGAGGGAAGGTTTTAAAGGTTTGATATTACACAAATTAGACTAAGTGACATATATTAGACCATATTAGTCTCACTTACAGAAAAATCACCAAAATTATTACTTTGTAAAAGGAGCTTGTGGTAACAGACTACATTTTGCGGGTGCTATTTGGACTGGGTTAGATGGAACAGAGGGCTTCCGAAAGGGGTTTCAAAACTAACCCAATTTAAAAGCATTTATGACATTTTTGAAAAACTGGCCCTCTTCCTGGTATTTAGCGGAAACCTAAACATTTGTTACAAGTTTATTCATGGAAGCAACACGCTTGATTTTTCATTAAATTTCCACTCAATTCATAACGTGATAATGGACACATTTCACTATATCTACTATCAGTGCGATTGCTTCAAAGCTAAAATACCATTGGAGATAAAAATCAGGGCTGCAACTAATTTTTCACCGTGAAAGGACATGTCACCGACTAAGTCACCATTTTGATCAAACAAAACAGCAGTGATGTCAGACTTACTTCAGAACATACTTCAGAACTCCTCAATAAAGCATTGTCACGAGGTAATGGCTTAAATGTTGTACAGCCTCCATATAACAGCCTTGGCAAGCACAATTCCTTCCTGTACCAGTTTGCCCACATGCAGTTACCAGCCAACACCAAATCCTCTACCACCTTGGCACCATTTCGTTCTTGTTTGAACGGTGTGGAGTTCGTAGGGTGCCAGTGTATAAACTGTTTATAATAATTAACTCAAATTTTTATATATTTAGTATTAGACGTTTTTAGGAATTTTTATATTATATTGTAAGTATTATATCTTCCCCAACCCCATTAACACAGGCTCAATATAAAGGCCCAGTCAACTGGCATTTATTTCCTTTTTATCTCCAGGTTTTCAACAACTCTCTTTACTGGAATTGGTTACGTCACGTTTTTCTTCCGGGTGTTTATGCCGGAACGTGGTACAACGGTGAGCATGAAATATCAAGAATATACATCGATAGCAAACACTCTGTTCTTGTTGGAATGCCTCGATTAAGGCAACTGAGAGTTAAACCAAGTAAGTAGCTTTATGAATTAGTGATCTCCATGACAATGAGTTATCGTACATTTACTACTTTCCTTTCTCTAAGTAATCTTCACAGCTGACTATATATATTCCCAAGGCGAGTATTTGTACGTCCGTTCTTTTGGACCTGTCGCCAGCACAGTCCCTACTTAGATAAAGATTGAGAATAGTTTTTGACGTGGATTTTTTCTGAAAATATAACAGTCAATGTTCCATTATTAAAGGAAAGAGAACTTCGCAATCGAACTGGCCTTTTTCGGTAAGTATTTAGGAACTATTGGTATAGTTAACAAATAGGCGTGAGATTGTTGTGGTGCGTCCTGTAATCGATCGCGTAAAGAAACTCAAAACCAAAATGTAGAATTAACAACTAACCTTCATTCCATTCGGAAAATTCCGAAAACCAGATGAGGTAATGCAAAGTTCAGTCCACTCGCTGTGCCTCGGCAGAACAGGGCAAAAATAAACGATCCCTTTCAACGAGTTTCCCTTCACATATTAATTTAATCCCGATCCATATTCATCTTGAAAACGAATTTGATGATTTCCTCTTTAAAGGAGACCCTTTGGATGTAATTTGTTGCTTGTCTCTGAGAACTAACAGCACCAGAGACTGTTAACAGTTTGAGGAACGAGGATGGTTAAGGATGGAGAAGATGACACGGATTACAAATGACGATTTTGAAAAATTTAGGCTATTTTTTTTTTTCAAAATGCGCAAATCGTGTCGTAGGTCCTTTAATAGCTTACACACTTAAAGTTTTTTCTGTTTTAGAGCCCTGTGACGTTTTGGACTACATGAAGCCAGCTTTCCAAGTCTGCTATGGTGCATACTCTGAGAAAAACGAAGATACCGCGCCTTTCAACAAACCAGGTTGGATCCCAGTCGACAACTCTACGAAGAAGGACGAACTAAATCGACTTTGTCCGAAGCCTTGGCGATATCAGAAGCCTGGAAAAGCTGACGCAGTTCCAAAGTGGGGACAGTTTTCTCTTTACCCTGGAGGTGGATTCATAGCCGATCTTGGCTACGAGAAAAAAACCGGTCTCGGAATAGTCGAAACGCTACAGATTCATGAGTGGTTGGACCGACGGTCTCGTCCTGTCATTTTGGAGTTCACCGCATTCAATCCTTCTACGAATCTTTTAGTTGTTGGCACTTATTTCTACGAAATCCAACCTTCGGGTTACAGTGCGCCATTCGAGAGAATTATAGTAATATCTGTGCATTCCAAGGAAACTGGATACCACGCATTTTATCTGGTGTGTGTACTACTGCTTATGATATTCGTTCTACTTTATATGGGCAGAATATGCTACAGAGTCTTTAAATTACGGTCACGATTTTTCAAGTCATTCTGGAATTGGGTGGAAATCTTTCAAGTTGTTGTGTCAGTTTTAGCTGTGGTAATGAATATTGTTCGATCATCCAACGCCGTCTCCACCGTTAAAAAACTGAAAGAAAACGTCTATGCAAATGTCAGTTTCCAAGAAGTCGTAGCTTGGACCGAGGCTGAAAATGGCGTCTTAGGAATTCTCGTCTTCATAGTAACATTAAAGCTTTTGCGGCTAATTCGTTTCAATGAGCACGTTGCCGTATTTTCAAGAACACTGAAAGTTTCTGCAAAGCTACTTCGATCCTATGTGGTAGTTCTTGTCATCGGTTTTATGGCGTTTCTACATTTTGGCATTCTAATTTTCGGTACGGGATCTGAAAAATATTCTTCGTTCCTGAAAGCCACATATTTCCAGCTTGAGCTTATCTTAGGCCGAGTCAAGGCAAGACCCATCAACGAGCTGTCAGACGCAAATGACACATTTGGTAGAATATTTGCGTCTTTGCTTCTTATAAGCCTCACGATTATGTTCATGAACTTTTTCATTGCTGCAATAAACGATGCATTGTCAGAATCCAAGAGCTCGGTTATTAACAACGAGCTTTATGCCCTTGCGGATGAGCGAAATTGTAAAAATGAAAACAATATGAGGTTTTTTGACGCTATCAGCAAAGTCCTAAAGCAAAGATCCTCAAAGGAAAAACTTTCAAGATCATGCAATAAAGGTGTAGACAAGCACAACAAAATCTCTGGCGCCATGACAACCGTTGACCTTGATTCAAAAAGCAGAGCAATTACAGCCTCAAGACAAAACAGTTATCATGGAACTTCACTAATAAAACCAGATACCACGAAAAGAAATTCATTTTACGATACAGTTAGTAGCGCCATTGGACAACTTACGCACGCTCGTGACACGGGAATTATCACAAAATGGCACTTAAGGAAACTGAAGCACAAGGAGAAAGAACTATTTGACTTATTAGATGACATTTTCCAGGGTTACTCGGAAGAAGAATTCACATTTCTTGCCATATTCTACCAGTTATTTATATTTTTTGACCAAAATGAGACTGACAGTTTCGAATGACAGGAAATATTTTCACGATCATGGTCAATCTCTTTCCAAATCACCGGTTTAATTACATTAGAAATGCTGCAAAAAAAGAAGCAATGAAACGCAACCTCTACCGTCAACATCTACCGTTCTTTTAGTGAAACTATTACAAAGAAAGTTTTCAAGGAATGTGGATGTGGATTTGAACGAAAATATCGACGGATTGACGGATTTCGCCAAAAATAGCACGGATTGGCGGATTCGCCTACCCCTATTCACCCCCCTCTTTAACTGTACAAAAATTGCTGATATTTGTTTAAGAAAGCTTTAATGCGGTGAAAATTGTTCTATTTTATGAGGCACTTTTAACAAAAGGGCGCATTAACAACTATAATATACAATTAAATAAGGAGTGAAAATTCACAATTGTTTTGTTCGCACATACCTGCATGCAATCAGTTGTGTATGACAAATTGCACAATTGTAACCTCCCAAATGAATCATCACATGACCTGAATGGGTGGCAACAAGGATGTAAGCACGTTAGCCGAATTGGTCTATTGCCAATATTTTCGCTTTTAATTTTATAACAGATGATTTTTTTTTTCATTTGGTTAACTTTTCTCTGATTAACTACAAAGGTGAATTTTCACATTTTCAAAGGTGAATTTTCACTCCTTATTTAATTGTATATTATAGTTGTTAATGCGCCCTTTTGTTAAAAGTGCCTCATAAAATAAAACAATTTCCACCGCATTAAAGCTTTCTTAAACAAGTTGCCAGCTGCACTTCCTTGTGCATTTGTTACTATAGAGACAACTGACTTTAAATAGCTAGTCAAAATAACAAATCGACACAATATTTTAGCATATGAAAAATGACGAGCTGCTCTTCAGTTAAAGTTAGCGTCCTATTTTTGTTGTGTTTATAAAGACCGTGAATTTCATTTTAAATCTGAAGGAATTGACGAGCTATCCTGTTGTCCAGAGTGAATAATATATAAGTCAATGAAATTGCCTATAATTTCGCGAACGACTTGTAATGGTTAGTGTGCTGGACTCCGGATCGAAAGGACCGGGATAGTCGGAACCTCGGCCGATGTTGTGTCATTGGGCAAGCCACTTTACTCTCACAGTGAACCTCTCCACCCAGGTGTATAAATGGGTCAGTGGGGGGGGGGTAACCCTGCAATGGACTAGCATCCCATCCAGGGGGTCGAGGGTCGTATGCAGAATTTACTCTTAACCTTTTCGCGAACCAGTACCCGATCGCGTTGGAGTATTTTGCAATGGGCGCCTTTGATTAATCGAACAAATCGTCGAACGACAAAAAGTTGACCTGTTTACACTTTTCTTATTTTTTTGTTTTTTCCCTGAAAAGGGTATCATTTTTTGTGTTTGGTCGTTAAATAGGGTGTCAAATTCCGTTTACTTTATCCTTAAATAGGGCCAGGGTTTTTAAAGAACCTTCGCAGCACACACCTACCAAAATTTAAGGGAGTTTTCCCCGGGGGTAAAATTGTCAAAATTAAAATCATGGCTTCTGTTGGAAATATTACTACTTTTAAAATTCAGAGACAGCGAAAACTCAAACATGGAAAGAAGTCATTTTCTGTTCAGTTAACTAGTTTTGACAGCGCCAGATATTTTCCCTTGCCTTTGCATAAATTAAACAAAATAAACAGAGCAACGGAAATAGCAGGAATAAAATAAAACGCATCGTGGGCACTAGCCTGAAGTGTCAGAAGTTCTCTCCCCTAATCCCCCGAGGCGCGGGCGACTAGAACCCGCGCCTCAAGGGATTAGGGCGGGAAGACGTCTGACCGGCTTCAGACTACGTGGGCACCAATTTGAATACTTGGAAATGAAATTTGAGGCTAAAATTCCATTGTCAATTTAAACAGACTGCTCCTTGTCAACATTCCAAGTCACGTATGCAAATTTCGCTATCAGTTTTGCCCCAGACAAACGTTTAGTTTTGCAAGTAAAGAAACATCAGATTTTTGTCGAAGTTTATTGTCTGTTATCCGCAATTTGCTAGCATCTCCTGCCACAGAGATAAACATGCTTCACATCGCTGTTTCAAAATACGACACTATGACGTAAAAGACGTAGACGTAGACGTCCATTTCTTCCACTGAAGTTCTAAGTTTCACTGTCTGCAGTGTGCGGTCTGCAGTCTGCGTTTTTCCCTGACCGAAGAAACATTGAGACACACGTCAAGGCAGGCTCCACCAGCCGCACACTAACTTCTACAGGTTGCTAATGTACACATCGGATAGCCTGGCAATGTTCCCATCAAATTGAGTGTTGATGTATAAGCCTGTCACGACAACAGAACGGAAATTGAACATCTCAACAGAAAACAAGCTGATAATGGCTTTACGATAAACCTTTGTGTACCTAAACCTAATTCCTGGCCTTATTGGTTACTCCACGGAATCTTCTATTTCGAAGTAATCTGATAGATCTTTTAAATTTGCTGCAAAGGGGATTGCACTAATATGGGACACGATTATGAAGCCTGGAACCACCAATTGTTTTATCAGGACATCGAAATGGGACGATTATAATATTATCTTCTGCGTTTCATTCAATTCTGGCAAATAAACAGAAATGATGTACTCTAATATTGCCATTCCTCTCCCTATTGGTTTCGTTCGCGAGAATCGCTGCAATCTACTACGTTTTCAAATTTTCATACGTTTTAACCTGTGGAGTTCTAATTTCTTTACAAAGCTTAGGGTATCTTATTTCATGGTAGATGCTGTAATCGATTATTCTAAGTAGCTATCTGAACACACTTAAAATTCCAGTTTTATCTGTACATATTTGAAAAGAGGGCTTTCACGAGGACCGAAAAACTAATGTGGCTTAGTTTTCTTTCCGAGAGATGTAATTTAAATATAATCAAATTCGAAGAGCACAGTGGTTTTTTTGTTGCCTTGCTATGACTAAGTCCTCCTTGCAGAAAAACGTCTTTAGTGATTAAAATGAGACCTGACTAAGACATTTTTAGTCAAAATAACGGCGACTTTGTTGTTGCTAAGTCTAAACTTAATAAAGATAAAGAATATGCTAGTTCTATTTAACAAATAAAGAAGCCTAAGCCATGTATTATACTGTCATAAAACACGACGGGCATTTGAGAACACGAGGGAAATGTAGAAAACACGAGCCGCTGGCGAGTGTTTTCTACATTTCTCGAGTGTTCTCAAATGTCCGGAGTGTTTTATGACAGTATAATATATGGCTTAGGCTTCTTTACTCGCTTTATGATATAGATTTTATACTTTCCTCTCGAACTTAGAAGCTTCTTCGACAATCTCTGTAGCTTGACTCAGAATTTTGTCCGGAATTTTTTCATAGAAAATGCTCGCCGCCATCCCTTGCGAATTTTCACTAGAGTAAAGCTGACGAAAAACAATAAAACACGCTTTTTCTGTGTTTTATACTCTGATAAAACATGGGTTTTTGACCAATCAGTGCGCGCGCAGAGTCCTATCTATATTATAAAACCAAATATTGGTAATAATAACCACAACCAATGATTTTATTTTCCACGAATAGATTTCGGCCCAGATGAAAACTAGGATGGCTGCTGAGTCCATCTATAGCTCTGTACGTGCGTTTTAATTCATTGTACATTGGTCTGCCGTCCTCTGAAAACAACAACGTGAAATGACCCAATGAACCACGATGGCTAAATTTTCGCATTCCATCCATATCGAAAATAAACGTTCTCTTTATATTTTCTACTAGAGCTTCGAGTTAAAGTGATAAACCACTGAATACATTAAGATAATTGCGAGATTTGCAAGCTGAATATAAATTCATTTTCAACCAGGTGTTGTTCTTGCCGTCGCCGTTGCCATTTTGAAATATTTCCTATGGTCCTCCCTATGAAATCAGTCATTTTAGCCATATTTGAAAACTAGTCTGTATTTACAAAGGCCGTCCTTCGCGTGCTCATTTTACTTGAAACAATTGTCGCACGATACTCACTGTTCCATAAACAATGAAGAGGAAAATATCTCTTTACGAACCTTACTGAACTGCTGGAGTTCAACATACAGCAAAATGTTTGATACAGTCCACAGTATAACGGCTCATTGTATTTGTCCCGAGGAAACTTTGTTGGCTAGATCCTCCGCAGAAGAATGGCATTTCCGACAACTGAAATACTCCTTTGTCTTGTGTTTCCTTCTTCCACTTTGTTCGTCGATTCTGAAACCAGGTTTTCACTTGCATTTCTGTTAAATTCAGGTCTAAAGCAAGCTCGGCTCGTCTGCTTTCTGTGACATATCGACATTTTGCAAACTCCTTCTCCATCGTTTGGATTTGATGAGTTGAAAACAAAGGACGTAGTTTCTTTTTCTTCATCGGTCGCCTTCGTTTCTTCTGAACATTCGTACCTAAAAGTTCGAAAGGAAAGTCTTACTAAAGAGTTTCATTTATGCGATTTATAAAAGTAATCATTTTATGTTACGAGTATTACATGAATTTCAGGTAAAAGAGGTGTAAGTTATCTCTGACATTCCAATTGAAGTATGCAAGTTATATCATAAAGGCCTCGTGCATGAAGCTGTTTGATATCTCAGTTGACAAAAATATGATATATTTCAAGCTATTGCTTTTGCAGAAAACTTCTGATAAAGCAAAACTAGTTTCTTCTAAAATTATACGGAATGAACTCACCGAAGTAAATTGACATTGTTTAAAACAAAGCGACGGCGGTTAGTTCGAAGGAGGGATTATAATGCGTTGCTCCACAATCTCAAAACCAACCCACTTTTAATTATCTAGTTCATGCAAAAGCGGAAGAAAGGCATTATAATCAAATAGCAAATACATCAGACAGAATCTAGGGTACACTATTGGCTTTGCTGTGATCACAAGTGAAGCTCAGCTTCCAAGTACTTTGAGGGACCTGATATATCTCGATATTCGGACGTACATTTATAATTCCATGGATGGTGGTATGTTTTATAATGTTCTATTAAGTTCATTAATGTTTACTTACAACTATTTTAAATTATTTAAAAGAAAAGGAATAAAAAATATAAAGAAGATGGAGTTTGCGTGTTTGCAATCTAAAAACGAGACTGTTGTTTGTGCCCTCATCCAAGGTAAATTGTAGACAATCAAGCCATAGAGCAAAATAGTCAAGGTTTAACCAAAGTAACACTATGGGAAAAGAGTAAAGAAAATAATATCAAACTTGTCTTGAAACTCAGTGAACATAAAAGGTTTCTAAGAGAAGTTTCTTACACTTTCCGCAATAAGTGCATCCATAACGAAAAGCAAAGAAAAAACGAAAACAAAGGCGCTGTTCTATGAATGAGACATGCAATGCTCACGGCGCTTCAATACCTCTCGATAACAACCTTGAATAATCGTGCAGGCATTGGGCACTTAAACCGAATCAGTTGCACGTTGGCTTTTATCTGGTCGCAACTTTTGTTAAAGCAGTCGGTGATTATACGCTAATGTGGAAACAAATTATGGCAATTGCAGTTAGTTGGCATGAATGTGAACTCCTGTTGTCCACTTACCCAAGGACCTTACGTCGCTCGGGAAAACTTTTCTGAATGGAATTATCTGAACGACAGGTTGAGGAGATGGAAATAAAGAGAATCCAGGCAAAAAAGATGACCAATGTTGACTGAGATTCCCACAAGGAAACACTGCGCGAGGTTTGACAAGCAATGGTGGCGCTGAACACGGCGCATCATGATCAACTGCGCCACTTCGTGCAGCATCTTTCTCATCCGATAGATTTAAAATATTCTTGATGGAAAACGAA
>OX393570.1:16453973-16476473 GCA_947652115.1 Blastomussa wellsi | reverse complement strand
TTGCCGAAGAAAACGAAGAGACGTTGGGATGGGAGGCAAACATAGGTGTGAATCATTGTCTGCCGTGTGCTGGGGCTACTGGGCGAAACGAGCCCTTCATCGAAGATCCTCGCCATTTTATTTTTGTTTATCCGCGTAATCTGCGCGTTTCATGCGTTTTTTTTAATTCACCGCTGGTTACTAGATAAATTCTGAAGGCTCGGGTATGGAAGCCCGGGTAAAAAATTAAATTCGCGTTATTAATTCGTCGTCTTAATCACCCGTCGACTAATCGCCGACTGATAGACGAATTTAATTTGAATTGAATTCGTCTGAATTAAATTCGACGTATAAACTTGGCCTTAGTTTTTGTTTCGATTGAGAAGATATATCAAACACTCGAGACAGGGTTTCATCACATTTCCAAACACCTCGAAGTTCGTTAAAAATACTCCGCTACGCGTCGTAATTTCAACTCTCTTCTCGGTGTTTGGATATCCCGATAAAACACTGTGCAGTTAGTGTTTACGCTGATAAAACCCGCGTGTAAGAACCTATATTTTTTGCAGATTGGTAAAATAGGTTCTTGTACTTTTGGGTATTTATTGGCAATTGAGGCTAAGTAGGTTCTTAATTAGGTTCTTAATATCATGGATGACAAATTACTCCTTAAATTTGGCGCGAAATTTCACCGTTAATTTGTACAAAACGCGCGTGAAATCATTTCCTAATTTCCCTCGTCACCATTTGATTACCCATTCTAATTTATTTGAGGGAAACAAAGTAGCTGGTTACCAAAAAATAATAAAATTGGGTTTGGTCCTTCATTATACAGCATTTATTTATAACTGAATTGCCATAAGTCTAACATGTCTAACTGACTAAACAATGTATATGTAGTACAGTATAACCGGTAAAAGTTAGCAAGCAAGAGCTGTGTGATATAAGAATGGAAAAGAAGATGTACTAGAACTCACATGTAAAAACCCGCTTAGATTTGTTTGACGGAAAAGGTTCTTATATTTTGGGGTATTAAAATGGCAAATTTCTGCCAGCAGGTTTCTTAAACCACTAGCTAGGTTCTTACACGCGGATTTTTACTGCGTGCCAACCTGTCTGGTCACAGACAGAGCAATTATAACGAGATTAAATATTTTTTAAACGTTTTTTTCTTTAATCTTTGAACCAAAAAAAACTGTGTACGTCGGATCATGTTGAAGGTCGCTGAATATTATTCACTTATTACTGGAAACCATATAAATAATTATTGCTTTGTTGTGGATTGAACTTTATTAAGTCATTCGATCAATTCGAGATAATCTGGCAGAGTTGGAGTTATATGGGAGAAAAACCCACCATAAACTACTTCTTCTGATATAATCTTGAAAAGCAACTGAGTTTAGATGTGGATATTGTCAGATTATTCACTAGCTGGATACACAGTACATTGATATTTTTGTTTATTTCAGTGGGATAACAAGTTACCCTTAAAATACAGAGAAAAATTGATAGAAAATTCAACAGTTACTTTTTCAGTTCTTTTCTAACAAACGATTTGACTTCCATTTGTATCGGAGAGCATAATATCAACTGAAATGACGTATAGAGTCGTAGCTGAACAGATTAAGGGCTGTAATAGTGTATATTTTCAGGTATCAGAAAATATTATAAATACACTACCAGCATATCATAGTCAATAAGCTGACGAGACTCGAGTAAACTGAGTTAGAAGGCACCGCCATGATGTCTGCTCAATATTTTCACCTCGCGGCCTCTTCAGCAACTCTATATTTTTTAGATATGTCTTAAATACGATGTTATCTAAACGAGGATGCGAATTTCAGCTTAACCAGACAAATTGATTTTGGTACAAACAAGCTACTTTGTATGTTTACCAAAGCAAACTATAGTGTTCCTTAAAGATCGGGCCCGTTGAGAAGCATTTCAAATATAATGACTGTATTTGAATGTAAGCTGTAGCTTTGCCAATTGGAACATTACAAGCTTATTGTCACTTTGTTTAGAGTTGTTTTAGAATGTAGCAGTGTGCTATCGTCAAAATATATCATTTGTGACTCCGATCGAGTCACAAATTATATATTTTGACGAATTATATAATTATTTCCAGTATACACACCCCAAATGCTACATAAAGGATACTTTCCACGGGGACCTTTGTTATATATCTATTAGTTATTTAGGTCTTTGTTGTGTATCTACTAGTATTGTATATTAGAAACAACGCAGAAAACCTTAGTTAATGACTGACGCAAATATAATATTCAATACTACTAACCTTGATTTTTTTTGGATTTGTCATCCATTGACACAAGTGATGTTCTAGTTTCTGGCGCCATATCAAGATCTCATTTTCGATTAATCCACTCTTCTTTTTCAATCCAGTCTTCTTTTCTTATAAGTGGCTAGGTTCCTCTAGCTTGGATTAAATCAGTCTACCTTTCGTTTTCACGAGGATTAGGGCGTTCTGTTTCTCATTACGTGTAGTCGAACTATCTAGATGACTCCACTGTCTGGGACCCATATGTGCCCTCGCGGAGACTGAAATGGCCTTGGGGCCAATTTAGAGATATTAAAAGTTGATTCGTATTACAGGGGACTTTTGCAACGAAACATTTACGGTCTCTCAAACGTTTATGAAGATAATTATTTCAATAGTTTTGAAAGTAGCGTTTGGAAAAGAAGGTTAAAACATTAAGAAATTGAAAAGCAAACAATCAGTTTGCAAAAATAGGTTCATCTGGATTCAGATTAATCCCCCATAATCCCTTGCTTTTCTGTTTACATCATCAGGAAAACTCCAGTGATATTTTGTCAACAGCGACTGCACCAGTGAAAATTTTCTTGAAATCAATCAGACATTGCAGTTTTCAAAAGGCTTCACTGCATAAATACTGTTCAGAATCAATAAACGGTAAAAGGACAGATAAATTATCATACATAAATCATGCAGTTACACCCCTTTCCTCCAGGAAATTATCCTTATGTCAGGGAACAAGTGACTGTCACTCACCAGTCCTGAATCTGAGCTTCCAGAAGCAGTCACTGCTCCAACTTGTAGCATGTTGTTCAGACAAGAACCAAGGTTTCTTGCTGAATTTGTAATCAACGGCATATCAATCACATTCTTAGCTTTCGCTTTCGATACCAACAGTGACGTAATCGAGTCAATCGCAGATAGTGAAATGAGCTGAATCAAATTAAAAGGGAAATTAATCTGTTTGTTGCCTGTTTCTCTAGCTTACAAGGGGCAGTGCAAAGGATAGTAAACCGGTATTCTTTTAAACAAGAACTATAAAAAAATTATACTTGCAGTGAGCAAGTTTATCCTAGCCTTGTTATTTTCGTAGCCAATTCTGTTAAGGTTTAGATCCGAGTGTTTTGTCCCTCGGGAGGGAAGGCCATGATTAAACAGTTGCATTCTGTAATAATTATCTTGGGACTGATTTCTCAAATTTGCACCCCAATACCTTTGCAGTATTAGTCAATTGTGGTGTTCAACATGGCGGGAGCAGGATGGCGATATTACATCATCGCTAAGCATCTTAAGGCATTTCAATCCAGTTAATTAATCATCACTAAGCACTTTACGGCATCCAATACTTATGTTTATCACCTTTGCAGCCTATGAATATGGTGTTTTAGAAAACCCCTTAATTATTATTGCTATTGCTATTGCTATTGCTATTGCTATTGCTATTGCTATTGCTATTGCTATTGCTATTGCTATTGCTATTGCTATTGCTATTGCTATTGCTATTGCTATTGTTATTGTTATTGTTATTGTTATTGTTATTTTTAGCTTAATCTGTGGCAATTTCATCTTGCAGGGTAGGCATGGGCATAATGCTTTCCAGCTGCTGCCACATAATAGCTAAAACCCAAGAATGAGGGGGCGGGAGGGGGGGGGGGGTGGGGGGTAATCTCACAATACCCTGAGGACTCCGGCGGCTGCGGTAAAAGTTTAAGTTATACGAATTTTCTCCTTTTTAAACTGAGTTAAAATAATACAAGATATTTTTATAATTAGTCACGCATATTTACACGTGTAGTTAACCGCATGGGTACCATCAAAGATATGAATTTTTTTCTCATTGTTCGTATCTTGCAAGTGTAAATCATTTATCTTCTTCCATACAACAGGAGTGGATTGATCTCTTTGGTGGAGAATCCAGTGATACGATGTTATATTGGAGCACTGGGAGCCTTGTCAATTTACGTCAATGCTCAGTTTGACAGAAGGAGTTAATTTTGGACCGCAATTTATCAGACATCTGAAAACGAAAAATAGAAGTACCAGTCTAATATTATTATACTTTTCATACAAGAATAATTTAGAATAGTTTTGCTTGCTGGTTGATTAGTTAGTTGGGTAACCAAACCGCATCTTGCTGTCTACATTTTTTTCCATAATATGAGGTGATTTTTCAGAACTGGGTATCTTCAAATCAGGAAGAGGCAAATTTCCCTTTTTGGTATCAAATTATCTTTTTAATTATTTTTTTAAGAAGCCTTCCAAAAGGAAAACTGATTCGTTTCAGTCAATATGGTTTCGGTTTTTGCCAATAACGATTACAATAAAAAAAATTAACGACAAGAGGATGGAATGACGAAATCTGTTTGATTTTCAATTTTGAACAGATTTTAACCATTGACAGATCTCTTTAAAATGATGGCTCAGTAATACTTCAGTGCATAAAATAAGGAGTTCCTTACCTTTGATATATTTTCGATGTCAAAGAGCCCTGTTTGAGTAACTGCCATCTAAAGTTTTTGTTTCTTGGCATATTGCCGTAACTCCAAGTAAAGTTTATCCCCTTATTGTCGCCAGTTTCGAGGTCATAAGAGAGCGAACTATGCATCGTAATGTTCTCGTTAAGTGCTCGGGTAACTTCGGCTCCTCCGTAGATGACCGCCACCAGGTTTTGCTTCTTCTTGCAAAACCGCCCATCTTCAAAAAAGAAGAAATAGATATCCGAAAGAGGGAACTAAGTAACACTGCATCAAGCCAACTGAAGGAAACCATAATTGATCGTATACAATCTCTCGTTAAATACGGACAAACGAGGACCATTGCATGGAGAAAGCAGTTGTTGCAAGTTTTAAGCATGACTTTTTCGTTATGTATATGTTTTCCAGAATGAGAATGCGAGATTTTGATGAAAGTTTTCGAGGCCATATGAGCGTTTAACGTCACGGTGTTATCATGACCAGTAACCACTTGAACGACCTAAATCTTGGAGTTTATTATAAAATAATATTAAACTACGTTTAATATGTTCTTGATAGTGAGTTTATAGCGTGCTCAAAATAACGGCATCACCAGAGGGTTTATCATATGTTAAATAGCTACAATTTCACCACCACTTGAGGCCTTTGGTTGCTCTGCAGCTATGCTGACGGGGCTGACAAAATTTATGACCAAAAGCAGGCATGCTCAAAATATTAGAGACTAACGGCATCACCATAGGATATGTCATAAGTAAAACAATTTTAATTACCACCAAGTGAGGCCTTTATTTGTTCTGCAGCTATGCTGACGGGGCTTTCTGGTTGACAAAATTTATGACCAAAAGCAAACAAACAAATACAGCTTGAGTTTGAAATAAACATGTGTTTGCAGATAATAAAGATTTTTTAGCAATTCAGTTTGCATATAAGCACAATAAAAACTAACTTGCCCTCGGTTTCAAATTAAAACACTATCTCCTTTTTCATCATTTTTTAAAAATACTCACCATAATTAATACACACCTGTATACTTTAGGTTGTTGCAGAAGTTAGCACGAGTTCGAGTCGCAACAGGGGATATCAGAGCATTCCAATACACCAGAACTCATTGCTTCTTTGCCTTCTCTGCGTAGCCTCTCGCAGTGTGGCTTATTACTACACATCATCGAGAAATATTCAAGGCTACTATTAACTCTTTGGTAAGCCCATAAACATCGGTCTTCGTATGGTTCACAAACGACCTGGGCGCTGCTGTTTTTAGATACCACTTCATCGCGGCACCCTTCGCCTGTGCTAATACACTTTTAGCACTCCTGTCGTCGAGCTGCAGGAATAAATTTCAAAGAGCACACACAAAATATTAATATTAGGGAAATCGCAAAACCCTCTGTGTGTGAAATTTAGTTCTCAAATATTCAAATAATTCATCGATTTGAAACAAAGAAAATCATAACCGTGACCGTGGTTTGGATACCTGATCTTAATTAGCATAGATTTTGACGATTTTATTTCGATCTTCGTTTTCTCTGTAGTTTTTGTTTCGATTGGGAAGATACATTAGGGTGGGCAGACCCAGGGGATTTTGACATTTTTATGGAAGCCAGAGTCAAATTTCCCACCCCCGGGCACCCATTGAATGTCAAATTCCTGTAGAGTAACTCATGAATGCAGACTCTCCACCCGTCTGAGGAGAAAAATCGGGTGACATTTTTGAAATTTTAAGGCTCAAAAACGCCATTTCTAGGCTCCTGGGACGACAATTCCTTTCAAGAATGTTTGGTAAATTGCCATTTTTTAATTTTATCAGGATATCAGAGTGCAACTATTATTACAATTTTATAAAAATATCAGAACGGATGTCAACAGGATTTCTCCTGTTCCGATCGCATGTTGGTATGTTGGTCGGGATTCGGAATTTTCAATCAAAATCTGGATAATGCCGACGAAATCGGTCTGCGAGTCAGAATATGTAAACGAATAGAGAAAGAAAGAAAGCATAAAAGATACAAGGGAGTTATTACTGGTAAAAACACGAGAGTAGTCTAAAAACACCAGAAGCGGTGACCAAGATCTAAGGAAAAATAAAACAAATTTGCTTACCTTTCGTTCGGTCATGACGAAAATCTTCAAAACAGCGCGAAAAATCAATGGAGATATTTGAGGGGCGACTTTTCTCCAGGTTCTCTTGGTCTTCCAAGATGGCGGCCATGTCAAATTCCCGACCCATGGGCAGCGCTCAAGTGCCAAAATCCCTAACCAGGGGAAAGCTGGCTGAGCCAATTTCCCGTAGGTAGCCCCACCCCCCAACCCTGGGGCTTAACATTGATAGGTGCACTAAAACTATGGACAGATAAAAAAATCGATTGGTTTATTGGCCCTAATGTACTGGAGAACAATAGGAAAACTAAAATGTCTCCAGGGAGGGAGGGAAAGGGCAGCACGTTCTTTTCCCTACCGGTTTTTTTGGCCGGAATGGGAATTCCAGGGATGGTTTTCACGCGGCCGGTTTCTGCCAGCACGGGAGCCCATGGATTAAGTGCATCTAGGCCCGCTTTAACCTCCTTCTTATTAGTATGCGGTATTTTATTAGATTTAAAGTCACTGCACTTGACGTATGATTATTAATCATCAACACATCAACTGACACAACAAATGGTGGGTCTCCTGTTCTTTCAACTAATTATTCACCCAGTAAAGTTTAGTTTTGCACAATATATTAATAAAACAGTTGTTCAATAGAGATCTGTAAAAATTATCTATTGTAATGGTACAGTACATTTGTACAATACCGGCTCTCTCGTTTCTCTTCATCTTCATAGCAACTCCATCTGCAGTAAAATCCCTCATTTCAGCTTCTAAAACCCGTCTAAAAATGTGTTCAACCTGCAAAATAATACACAAACATCAGGTAAAACTGAGACTGATGCAGTCCAGGACAAACAAAATTTATAAGATTATAATAACTAATTACCTGCGCTAATTCTTGTGGGTCGTCTTCATTATCCTCACTGCGTCAGTACCATTAATTATTTTGTATCTTTCAGAAAGCGCTGAATTCCACATACAATGCTGAACAGCGACCGGGAGGGTACTTTTCACCATTCTCTTTACACAGCTCTTGGACAAATTTCATCAGCCAAAAACTGTTTCAATGACTCAGTCATCATATTGGCGACATTACTCCTATCGGTGTTCAAGCGTTGCACTTTGGACTTGTCAGTTGTGAAGGCAAAAGACTCGATTGATGGCTCATCCTCGGTGTAAAAACCTGTGAAACTCACGAGTGACATAAAACAAAGAACGAACAAGACAACAAAGAACTCAAAACAATGCAGAACAGAAAAACAATAGATCAAAAACAAGAAAAAAGTCACAGGTTTTTACACCGAGGTAAACCCCGATTGCCGGATTTTTGTTTTTCATACCATTCCCGAACAATTTTCAAAGACCACTTTGCTACTGCACGAGCTGACATTGGAGTAGCATTTTCGATTAGCTGCCCCTCTTCCTCTGCATTTTTAGGCTTCCGAAAAGCTCTGACACATGACGCCATGTCCTCTTCGGTGTAAGTTGAAGAAAAGTTCAAAATACGTGTGAGATTTGATTTTCTTGTATGCTAATTAAGTACCTAATACTTTTATTTTTATTTTTTTTTTATTTATTTATTTATTTATTGCTCACAGTGTTATCATCTTTATGATACTAACATTACTTACAATACTGACATTACGTACAATTGTAACTTTACTTGCACTACCAGCTTTAGTTACAATACTTAAAATGCTTACGGTACTAATATTACATACAATACAAACACAATTTACAGGTTAGTAACGCCATATAACACCAGCATTAACTACAAAAACTAACAAAAAATTACAATTGTACTGTAACCTCATAGCTCATACGATAGCTCAATTGGAAGAGCATCGCACCGGCCGTAACGGATAACTAGTAATTCATGCCTGATAACTAGCTTAATTAAACGATATTGATTTTTTACATTACAATAGCCCTTTTCACGGATGACGTTTTTCGTTTACACTGATCGCAATAAAACTGAATTTCGGACAAAACAACAAAATTTCCCGAAAAAGCCTCACATCCAAGTTTTTTTTTTTTTATTTATTCTTAGAAATAATTTTCCCAAAAACAAAAGCACTATACAATTATGGTTACTCTAAATGTACAATTAAGCTAAGGTTGCAAACAAAGATTTGTTATTATGCTCTATTTTCTCAGAAAATGAAGGGAAATTAGGTACACTTACATTTTCTATAGAAATGGCTTTCTCGACTAACCAAGTAGAAGTCTATAAATTAGACTTCTGTGTTACTGTGTTACTGTATTACTCCAACTAGAGTTTAATTTTTTCTATTTTGCATTTGAGTAAGAGTTTGTTTATGAAATCCCTGAGAATAATTGGTTTGTTATGTAGTTTGCAAGAATAGATGTAGTACCTCATGAACAGCATTGTATAATTAAATTTCTTTACTAAATCTTTACTGTATGGACCGTCTATTAGACCAAAAAGTTTTTCTTCAATAGATGGATTAAGCTTTGAATTATTTCTTGCGTTAAACCAATTGATAACCTCTTTATCGAAAGAAATTACAAAGCGACAATCTTTGAATGAATGGTCAACGGAATCTTTTCCTCCACAATATAGGCAGTCATCATCTGATTTGATGCCATAGCGGCAGAGCTCTTTCTTTGTAACTATAATGCGATGAATCAGCTTAAACTGAAATTCCTTTAGCTTGGTTTCTTTGCATATATTTTTAAGAGAGGTAAATGCTTTTCCCCAGGAGTCTTCATTCATAGATAGACTTTCGTTCCATCTTCTAGGACCTGTATGTTCAGCTGTGTGGATCTTCGCATTTAGTAGTTTGTAAAAATCACAAGTTTTGGCCTTAATTAAATCACCTAATACTTTTATCGTATGGTAATTTCCAACGTTCGAAAAAGCATCATCGATCGTTATGAACTCTACTGGGACACGCTTTTCTAGGAATGCCTTTGAAGGCGTTCAATAAACTCGCAGTTAACGTTAGGGAAGGACCATTATATTTTTGAGGTGGGGGGGGCGGAGGGGGTTGGGTGTGGCAAGTACCAAAAAAAACATTACTGCGCAAGAAAAAGCGACCAAAAACAATATCGTGCAGAGGGAGCCATGCGAAAAATGCTAACAAGCACTTTCAGCATCAGTGATCACCTAATCAAAGGAAAGATGAAATTACCAGTGAATTGAAAAAAGAAAATGACAATATTAAGAATGGCGGATCAAGAAAATTTCCGGCCCTTCGGGACTTAAATTAAGGTGGGGGCCCGAAAAATGTTTTTAAAATTTTAGCCAATAAGGGGGGAGAGGGCCTGAGCCCGCCGGCACCCTACCCTAGATCTATCACTGATTAATGTACGACTTTGTGCAATAATAGTCAAGTTTCGAGTTGACCGAGACCGCTGAATAAAACGACTAAAGACGCGCCTTTTCAGGGTTAGTCTCGACCTGAAGTAAAATATTCGCAAATACCATTGAGAACAGGAAATATACAACTTTGTGCATTATTTCATCTTACGCTTCAGTGCCTTTGTGCTGGTATTTGTGAATATTTTTCATCGGATTGAGGCTAACCCTTTACAACTGAGTATTTAGTCTTTTTTGATCAGCGGTCTTGGCTAACTCGAAACTGGACTATTTCGTATTCAATATAATTTTGTTTCATCAACTGGTTTGATAATGTGAATTGGCCACCGTAAAGAGATTCGAGAGCTGACGTTTCGAGCGTTAGCCCTTCGTCGGAGCGAATCAGCGAATTGTGGGTCGTGTGTGGTTTATATACAGAAAGATGGAGCTTCGCTATTGGTTGGAGCCTGATAACGTGAAAACAACAGAATAAATTAGTTGAATGAAAAGCGTTCGTTGATACCGTGAGGATTAACAGTGCCGATTTGAAAAATAATTTTTTGTTCTAGAGTTTTGCGGTTTTCCGTGTTTCCTTGGTGAAGGAAAAGGCCGCACACTGCCATATTTTGCTTAGAATGATTTGGGTGATTGAAGTGTCTCGCGACCGGTTTCGATGCATTTTTGTCGTCTTTCTCTCCGTCCCGGACGTGTTCTCGGAATCGGTCGCCGAGTCGTCTCCCTGTTTCGCCGATGTATAACTTTTTGCAAAGAGTGAAAGTTATGCAGTAGATGACATTGGCTGAGGTACAAGTGAAATGATCAGTGATCTTGATAGATCGCTTTGGTCCCGATATTAAACCCCTCTGTTACAGACCCACTGAAACCCTACCCAGTGGATTATTTTCCCCTACCCAGCGAAAATTTAGTTTCCCCAGTACCCAGTGAATATTTTGATTTTAAAATTAGAGGTAGCCACTAACCGATTGACGTAACGGCTACCTTGGGGTCAGACTATGAACTGTCGACCTAGAGGTAACCACTAACCCATTTACGTAACGGCTACCTTTCGGTCAGACTATAAACTACCAACCTAGAGGTAGCCACTAACCGATTGACGTAACGGCTACCTTGGGGTCAGACTATGACCTACCGACCTAGAGGTAGCCACTAACCGATTGACGTAACGGCTACCTTGGGGTCAGACTATGAACTACCAACCTAGAGGTAGCCACTAACCGATTGACGTAACGGCTACCTTGGGATCAGACTATGACCTACCGACCTAGAGGTAGCCACTAACCGATTGACGTAACGGCTACCTTGGGGTCAGACTATGAACTACCAACCTAGAGGTAGCCACTAACCGATTGACGTAACGGCTACCTTGGGATCAGACTATGACCTACCGACCTAGAGGTAGCCACTAACCGATTGACGTAACGGCTACCTTGGGGTCAGACTATGAACTACCAACCTAGAGGTAGCCACTAACCGATTGACGTAACGGCTACCTTGGGGTCTGACTATGAACTATCGCCTTAGAGGTAGCCACTAACCGATTGACGTAATAGCTACCTTGGAGTCAGACTATGAACTACCAACCTAGAGATAGCCACTAACCAATTGACGGAACGGCTACCTTGGGGTCAGACTATGACCTACCGACCTAGAGGTAGCCACTAACCGATTGACGTAACAGCTACCTTGGGGCCAGACTATGACCTACCGACCTAGAGGTAGCCACTAACCGATTGACGTATCGGCTACCTTGGGGTCAGACTATGAACTACCGACCGAGAGGTACCCAAAAACCGATTGACGTAACGGCTACCTTGAGGTCAGACTATGAACTACCGACCTACAGGTAGCCACTAACCGATTGACATAACAGCTACCTTGGGATCACACCGTGAACTACCGACCTAGAGGAAGCCACTAACTGATTGACGTATCGGCTACCTTGGGGTCAGATTATGAACTATCGACCTAGAGGCAGCCACTAACCGATTGACGTAACGGCTACCTTGGGATCAGACTATGACCTACCGACCTAGAGGTACCCAATAACCGATTGACGTAACGGCTACCTTGGGGTCAGAATATGACCTACCGACCTAGAGGTAGCCACTAACCGATTGACGTAACATCTACCTTGAGGTCATACTATGACCTACCGACCTAAAGGTAGCCACTAACCGATTGACGTAACGGCTACCTTGGGGTCTGACTATGAACTATCACAATAGAGGTAGGCACTAACCGATTGACGTAACGGCTACCTTGGGGTCAGACTATGAACTATCCACCTAGAGGTAGCCACTAACCGATTGACGTAACGGCTACCTTGGGGTCAGACTATGACCTACCGACCTAGAGGTAGCCACTAACCGATTGACGCAACGGCTACCTTGGGGTCAGACTATGACCTACCGACCTAGAGGTAGCCACTAACCGATTGACGTAACGGCTACCTTGGGGTCAGACTATGAACTATCGACCTAGAGGCTACCTCGGGGTGCTCTTTTCGAACATCGTCTCGGTATTTGTCAATGCAGTCAGCGGTAAAACTTTGATATGGCGGCTGGTTTTTCGAAGGAAACTTATTGAATTTTCGGATAGGCTTATTTCCATGGACCTGCTTAGGTAAAAAGGAAAGGGTGGGAATTAGGAAGTGAGATTTTTAATATTTCGCCTTTTGGGGGTGGAGGGGGGGGGACTTTTCTATGATAATAAGCCATCTATGTTTGTGGATAAATAGAAGAAAATTGAAATTTGCGATTTGAAATTGTGGTCGTCAGACATTTTAGTAATGGCCGGTTGCCGGTTTGTCGACCCTTACTCTATCGATATCTTTTGCAATTCTTAAGTGCCACTGGTAGATATTATTTCATGGTGTTAGGCAACTTCTCACAACAAGTCAGAATTTTGAGAAAATTCTCAAAATTCTATGGGTATGTCCATATTTATTGCCATCAACATGTCGCACATCGATATTCTTTCATTGACACAATGAAAAATTTGTCAAAAATAGAAGTTGCGCATAAAAACGGTGTTATTTACAAGATTTAGTTATCCATTTCCTCGATATGAACAATTTCTGTATGGACAGCCTTGAGATGACTGAACGACAACAAAGCTGGTTGATTGTTTACTAAAGCCATCGAAAGAGCCTCACGAGTGGTTGGCAGAATTTCAAGTCCATTTCGTTGTATTTCTTTTATCTCAATGTCTGGTGCTCTGTTTTCTGGCTGTCGTGCACGACAAATCTCAAGAAAAGCGCGTCGAAGCTTCTTGTTGCGCCAACAGTAAATAATTGGGCTCACAAGAGAACCCAACAAAACTGATGTTAAGGCCCAGCTAGCAAAAATGATTACACCCCCTCCGAGTGGGTTGAAAGCGTTATGAGGTACCACTACAAGAAAGAGTATAATTGAAGGCAAGTAGGTTGCCATTATACCGCATAAAATTATTGTTAGGGTATTTGCTGCCTTGCTGTCTTTTTTCACCCGTTTTGCTTCATCCTGGGACAACTGCTCGGCTTGCAGGCGCTTTTTCTGTCGCCGTGTTTCGGAGAAAATATACACATAACAGTAAGAGATACCAACAATGAAAACCAAGCCGACGAGAGAAACTATTACATTAGCCAACGTCCAATATACTGAGTAAATGTTTGTTCCACTGTCTGTCAGTGCCAAGGTAATTTCGTGAAGTATCAAGCACACAGTAATGGCCCAAGCCATCACTTCAGCCTTTTTTATCCGCCTTTTTGTGACAATAACCCGGTATCTCAAGGCATCCTTTATAGCAATATAGCGGTCTATACTGATTAACAGGAGATGATTCATCGAAGAAAAACATGGTACCAAAATGGCTATGATGCATACCGTTTCCAATGTACAGAATGGTTCGACGCCAAAGATCCGTCGAATGTCCACCGCTATAACAATGGGTTGAACGACCAGACCAGTTAGTAAATCTGTTCCCGCCAAACACGCCAGGAGGATGTTTGAATTGGTCTGCAGTCGTCGCTTTGTTTTGACGACAAAGATGACCAGCGCGTTCAACAGGATCGTGGGTAGGATTGCAAGAGCATTAACACAAATCATAGCAATTAGATTTCTGTACGTGCCCTTTGTCAGGTAGATTTTTCGCCAGACAAAACTTTGCAAATAATGGCATTTTTCTGGGTCGGACGAATTCGTAGCAAAAGGCGAAGAAACGGTCGTCATTTTGCAATTTAACATACAAGCACCAACGAAGTGCAAGCAGATGGAAGATAGTGAGCAAGCTTTTAACCATTTCGTTTAAAATAGGTTCTTTCCTTCCGTACAGGAAAGAAAAGCTTACTTTTTTTTTCTTTGGGTACTGAAAAGCTCGCTTCCCGTCTTTTGAAACAGAAATATAATAGGCCAAATAGTGGGCACTAATGGCTTTTTTCTGATTTCGCTTTTAGCAGAGTATTCTTTATAAAAATGTTTATTTCCTCGATCTCCCCTTTCGGTTTGTGGCTTCAAAATTTCACTATTTGATCCAGTGGTTACAATAAACTACGAAATTAATTATTGCTCGCAAATGGTTAGTTTTCTCTGTTGCCATTCAACAGTATTTGAATATTTTAACTGCACGAAAGCGCCAATTACTTTTGGGGGTGTTCCCCTGCTACTATAAATCAAAATTAAGATGACAGTGAACAACTTTATTTAATATCGAAACAATTTTTTTGGTTTGATTAATATTGCACAATTTAAATAAACGGTTTTATAAACACTAACCAAGTAGTTTTTTTATTTATATAAGAACTGCTGAAGTTTGCATTTTTCGAAGATTATAATCAAATCGGACTCCCGCTAAGATGTCGTCCGATTCTCGTATGATATTACCACAGCAGACTCGTGTATTACCATTAAGAAGCATGCCGACAAGTTCACCTAGATTTCAGATAATCACATTGTTCGGGTGTCATGTTTAATTTGCACGAAGGAAAATACCTTTTAGCAAATCGTTTTACTGCATAAACTAAAATTTTTATCTTGTTTCAACTGTCCTATCGAATGATGCAGATTTCAAGCCACGCAACTGAAACGAGCAAGAAAGCGAATTTGTAAGTACCAATGAGAAAATAACTACTTATCCATAGATTTTATTGGCATGTGAGGGAAAGGCATACGCATGAAATGCTAATGCCTCGCATTGTCTTTCCTTTGTATCCTTAGAATCGTATTTTGATCATTTTTTTGCCTTCAAATGACGATGAAAACATGAATGGCCATTTAACGCCTGCTTAAAAACGTATTTCCTGCAACACTCAAGACTGACTTATGCAACGCAAAAGAACTTATGATCCAATCTTTACGTTAATTCACCCAATGGAAATTGGGAGAGTCACTTTCACCTGCGATCAGGCGTTCTTATTTAAATTTTGCGACAAGAGGATGAAAAAAATAAAAGAAGGAAGGAAAAATAACAACTTGATCTTTCCGTTAATGCACCCTTGAATGTCAGTGGAAATTGGGAGAGTTCTTTTGAGGTCAAATCTCTCCTTATTTAACTTTGCAGTAAAATATTATACATTGGTGTTATTCTTATGCTAACGTTACAACCACGCATCTTTGTGATAAGAGCCCACACGAAGTGTTTTCACGTTTGCAAGTTTTTCGCACTTGCTAGATCTGGCATTGCCTTTTCGCGTTTTATGTTGATTGCAAAATGAAGACCTTTCCACCCACTTCATCCACAAAATTCGTTGTACCAAAGCGTCGATTGCAGACCAATTCTAGCCTGCGTAGCCGGCGAGATTTGAGAGTGCGAGCTACTCAGCATTCACGGGTAAAGCCCGCGAGGTCAAGCAGCGAAGCCGCAGGATTTGAAATTTCAACACAACTCCTCACCAATCTCCCCACGGCTTTGGCGCTCCAACGACGGCCTCCCCCAAAACAAAAAGCACTTCGGCGCGAATCCCTCCAGCTACGTAGGCTAACCAATTCGAACATCCTCCTGGCGTGTTTGGCGGGAATAGATTTGCTTGCCGGGCTGATTGCTGAACCCACTGCTATCGCCGTACAAGTAAAGAGAGAAACGGTAGGCAGCATAGGAGTGTTATTCTTCGTTGAGCCATCTCGTGTTAATCAGCACCGATCGCTATATTGTAATCAAGGATGCCTTGAGCCACCGGGAAATTGTCACAAAACAGAGGATAAAAAAGGAGTACTTGTAGCCTGGGCCATTGCAGTGATTTTCACAATTCAGGAAATTGTTTTGGCAGTAATAGACAGTGGAACTAACCTTTACTCAGTATATTGGTACACTCCTCTGTAACAGACCAACTGAAAACCTGAAGTGACGGGCGGGATTATTTTCCCATACCCAGAGGGAATTTAGTCTCCCCAGTACCCAGAGAATATTTTAATTTTACCCGGCTATTGGCTTCCCCAGTGACTGTGCGGTATGACCCCGAGGTAGCATGCCCCCGGACCCCCCTAGAAGGGTCCGCCTTCAGCGGACAATCTTCCGAATCCCACTTCACTAAATCCAGGATCCGCGCCAGAGTTATAGCGGAGCTCCGGCGGCCCGAAGGGCCGCCAAGCGGAGCCCCATACTCATATGGGAAAGAAAACGAAACCCATGAGTTGATTTTCTCATGGTTATCATGGCTAGCGGTATTGCTCGTGGGCTCGTACGCACGACGACGGCGATGACAGAGTCGCGCAACATGGCGGCCATAAATAGCCATGCCTTGTCAACACCTTGTCAGCTTACATCTTTGTTATAGGGTATCCATGTTATGGTCAATTAACAGCTGTTAAATCGAGGTAGCCGATGACCAGTATCACATGACCAGATCGCGGGCTCAGGTTAGAACTCATCGAGGTAACGTTTTTTAAGTTGACCGCTGACCAGGCATTGGTTTTCTTCATTGATCGCGGGCTCAGGTCCTATTTTTTCTCCTGGCAGCATTTTTTAACTTTCTATGGTCATTCTTAACGGAAATTCTGCAATTCGAGTTGACAGTCATTCCAGCAAAAAAAGAGACTGTTTATCATGTCAATTTTTTCTCGCTTTAGGTTGCTGGCGGTCAAAACTCAGATTCACATCAAAAGATGTATGTTTTGAGATAAAGCGTGTTTTACTTAAGGCCCGGCCAAACGCACACAATATTTCAACGCAACGCATTACAACCTTGGCTCAAGGGGACCTGAGCTCCATCGTGAGTAGTGACATCCCAGGCTAAGCGCGGCCACCGAAACAACAGAGAATGCTAATCTCGGTCATGCGCAAAGGACTAACGAAATAAAAAAAAGAAATTTTCGTTACACCATGACCCGTTTCACTATCAGAAGTCAGTTGGATAGCAGTGTGGTAATTGGGACATTAACAAACGAGCAAATTAGACTAGCCTAAATTGAAACATTAGGTTCAGTTTAGGCTAGAAACTGCGAGAAATGGCACTCGCTTGCGTTTACATCGCTCAGCCATGTCATTGCACACCAGGCAACGAGAGAACACAAATAAAATTACTGAAAATATTTTTACTGAAAAATAAGGCTCTCAATTAGACAGAGAACTGCAACGTTTCTCTAGCGGCTATTTAAATAAGGAAGTGAAGCCCACTTCGTGAATTAAACAGAGGAACCAATTAAACAGCATGTCCAACGTGAACCGAAACGACATTGCCCCGTTTTCTACATAGCAGCGAGGCGATAAGCAACGCCAGGTACTTTAAATCTTATTAGAGACAAACGAATGACTGTTGTAGCCTTTGAACATTGGCACACAACGGCTACCGTCTGCATTTGCAGGATAATAAAACAACTGCTGGAAGCTTACATAATCTTTCCCCTCCTTTGCATAGGAGATTTCTTTGAGGTTTTCAGAGAGCCCTACCCTCGCCTGCCTGCAAGGCACGTTTGGGCTCGTCACGAAATCTTTTCCTTACAGGAATGCGTGACAACGAGGACTCGAGAGAATAATTTGTTAAAATTTAAACAGAATACCAAACAGGCCAGACGAGAATACAAAAGAGAAATTTCCCTCTTACGATAAAGCAATTCCCCCAACTAGGAAGTATTATGGAAGCCGCATGAAAATCTATTACAGATGATTTAGGGATGGAGGCAGCCACAGAAAAATTCTTTGACAAGAGGATACAATGAAGAACAGACCTTATCTTAGTCCAACTACTTTCAACTCACATCAGAAAGACGTATCAACACAAAAAGGTCAGCCATTTTAAAAGACACCCAATCGTTCATAAACAGAGAGTTGATTCTGTTTTTTTGTTTTTCAAACCCAGTCATTGTAATTCATCATGTTAGCTAACATTGTTGCTACAGCAACGCTAGCCTCCTCAGAGTTTTACTTTCAGTTGACGTAAAATTTAAAATTGCTAACTACCCTTGCAACCTTTGCTGCATGTTGTTATGGAAGCTGGAAACCCCATCTTCCTTTCTGCGTGGCATTTATTCCTTGGCGGAGGTGGTGTGGGGAGGTTAGGGGGGAGGGAGTGCCAGCGACCCGGTTTAGTTTAGAGTGGACGTGTTGCTCCACGGCCTATTCACGTCATCTTTATGCTTTCCACCCTGATGTTCAGAAGTCTTCTGAGGTTGTAGTTTGTTGGGACAAGTTCTGCCATACCCTCCCGCGTGCTGCTATCTGGCGGAGAGTACTTGGGTACAACACACAGAGGATTGTCGGCGATTTCAACCATGAACTGAGACCAGGGCATTTCACGTATGTCGAGTTTTCTTGCCTTTTTGAACAGGGCGCCTCTGCTTATTCGAAGGTGCTCTAGAATGTCGGACAGTAGAACGTAGTTTCGCCGCCTGAGGTGGAAAAATGCGAGTCAGTAGGTAAAGTCTTGAACAATATACCTCATACAACAACAATTTAATGCAATCAGGAAAATTATCTGCTGAAACCTGGTTTTAACAAGCGCAAGTCATAAGTCATAAGCGGAGTCGTAAGCATTAAAATCTAGTGAAAATCAAATCGAGAGAGTCGTAAGCAGAGCTCCGATTCCGCTTATGACTCCTCCGCTTACGATCTAGTGAAAATAGACGGAGTGCCTGAAACTAGCAATGTGATTGATTTATTATTTCGCTTCTGTTTGCGACTCCAACAATCTGGTTTCCACTAGATCGTAAGCGACGGAGTCATAAGCGGAATCGGAAGAAAATGGAAAATGTTCGGATTCCTCCGACTCCGATTCCGTCGTGCTTACGTATGACTCCGCTTACGACTCCGATTTTCAGTTTTCACTATTCTCGTCCCCAGAGCCACTTGTCCCTCTTAGCCGGCTGGGCCTGTGCACGAGGAACAAGTGGATCTGGGGACACATGATTCGATTTGCTGAAATCTACCAAAGGGAGTCCAATCACATCTACCGTTTTAAACGTGCTAATGATTTGGGATATTAAAACAACTGATGTGATTGACTCCCTTTGTTTGATTTCAGACGGACGAATTCCCCAATTTTTTCATTGCGCATCCTTATTGCGCATATTTTCACCCGTGATCAACACGCGCGCGCGCGTTGAGACAAGGCGGATTTTCAAGGATTTTCTCAATGTCTGTTGCTCGCCCGAGAAGTAAAAAGTCATTTTCTCGCACACAAGGATGGTGACCTACACTTTTTTCTCTTGTTTTGAATTAAGTAATAAATCAAAAACGTGCATTCAGCAAGCCTACATACCCGGATGTTAATTCGTCGTTCTGTATAACAGGCAGATTGTAGGTTGGAAGGTGTGGTCTGTCGCACATCTCAAACTCTCCATCTGTAATACTTTCACCCTTTGGGACTCCCTCAAAAATTCCTGACGTCTGGTCTGACGAAGCATCTATTAGAATATAAGTTGAATACGACCACTAACAAGAACGAATTTTAGTTTGCATAATATTTGTAACTGCAGTCTAGGAGAATGGTTTATCTCCTTTTGACCACCCAATCTGGATAACGACTATGCTGTGATACACATTTGAAATGTGACAGTATGCTGCGATACACTTGAAACGTGAATCGCAGCATCGTTATTCTCGCTATTCGCATGGAAGGGACAATGAAAATGTTTTGTATTAGAATGAAAAATTTTTTCCAAAGGAAAAAATATTCTATTCAGCGTACAAGAAAGTTAGTGTCCGATAGCCAGGGGCTAGCGGATTTTATCCTTCACTTGCCCGACGGGCAATTAATTCATTTTCGGGTTAGTGGAAATGACTTCCGGGCTAGGACATCCTGGCTACAAAAAATTGAACTTCTTTGTACCCTGCTATTGTTTTTGCCTTGCAAGGCTGTCATGCAAAACCTCTATTAAACCTACAAGTTTGCCAAAATGCTTCACAATTTCTAAAAAATACACAGCAATACTACACCACACACTCACAGATGACAACTGATATATCAAGTGTCTATTCCTAATCTTATGCAATGCACTGGGGCTTTCCATTTAACTGACTAGCCCGACCGTCATTAAAGTGGATTTCACTGACGCGTAATTTTTCGTGTTTTTAACTGGCTTTACGTGCGTAAAATAAAAAGAACAAACGTATGAACGTCTCGCGTCTGCTGAAAAAGTGAAACCACATTCAACCTTTTTCCACAGACGCAAGGCGTCCATTCATTTTCCTTTTTTTTATTTTACGCACATAAAGGCAGTTAAAATCACGCCCGTTAACGTATGAAAAATTACGCAACAATGGAAATCCACCTATAATGATTGTATAAATGGGTACCGGCGAATTTACCGCTGGGAGGTAACCTTGCGATGGACTAGCTTCCCATCTAGGGAGGAGTAGAAATACTCTCCGTTGCTTCATGTTAAGGAAACCGGGATAAGCTCCGGCCTGATGGGCCACTAGGCTCGTATGCAGATTTCACCTTAACTGTTAAAGTACACCTAACCCCAAAATATTTTTTCGCTACAATGAACCTTTGCACCAGTTCGAAACGCGTTACACCTTTCGTTTCTCCTTTTTACCAAATGCTGACTTTTTATAGCATTTAAAAGTTACGAAAAACTGAGCATCATTTTTTTTCACGACCGAGTCAGAAAAGGCATGGGTCTATTCCTGGGTTGACGTCACAAACTGATTTGCATCGCATCAAGTCTTTGTAAACATGCATGTAAATCAGTTTGTGACCTCAACCCAGGAATAGACCCACGCCCCTTCTGATTCGGTCGTGCAACAACTGATGTTTGGTTTTTCGTAACCTTTAAATGCTACGAAAAGTCAGCAATTGGTAAAAAGGAGAAAAGAAAGGTGTAACGCGTTTCGGACTGGTGCAAAGGTTCATTGTAGCGAAAAAATATTTTGGGGTTAGGTGCACTTTAACGTACGAAAACTTGCGCGACGGTGGAAATCCACCTTAACTTACCCAATGTCAAAGAAGATCCACCAAATTCCCAACATCCCTGAAAGTTAAAAAGAAAAAGCTAATTTAGTATATAACATATTTCCAACACACAATCTAGAAAACTCGTCAGTGATATAAAGTCACCTCGGTTTCACTTCCAGATAACGTGGAGCACCTCAAGTCGACATCCTCGAGAAAACCTGACGGAAAACAACATCAAAGATAAAAAAACCTAACAAAAATAAACTTTTACAACAAGGCAATGATCATTTGGCCAAAAGGCTCCAGGATAAGGAACCACGCTTGTCGTGAGATAATTAGCCAAAATAATTGATGGTCGTCGCGTTTACACGTTTCTCTTTCGTAAACTGTCAATGGTACTTCAGCGACAATACGAACATCGAATTTTTTTCTTTAAAAAAAGAAAAAGAATGTCACTGTTCCTGATCGAGTTGGAATTTAGAACTGTTGTTTTATTTGAAGGGAGAAAAACCCTCGGAGCAAGAGAATAAAGTTAAGCCGCATTGATCTAGCTAAATTTTCTCAAGGTAAACTATCAAAAATGTGCTAATAACAAAACAGTCATCGACACTGACACAGCAGACAAGCTATAACCAGAGACTAATAGGCTAATACGTTTTGGCTGTTGGCTGGCGAAAACCAGGAAGAAAACTCAGTGCAGTCAACAAGTCTTGAAAAAAAAATCAGTTTCTGGGCTAAGGAGAATTCTAATGTTGATACACAAAAGTTATCTTAAGACGAAGGGCAGCTTCAGTGCTATTGATTTCTTATCGAAATCAAATGGTAAATCGACCACATGACAGGGAACTTCAGTCACGCGTCACGCACCTTCTAGAAACGATCTCGTGTTGGGATCCTTGGTGCAGCCGAGCGCGGTGTTCCCAGAGTACGTTGCGAGCAGTGGGTCAGCGCCATACGATAACAGAACTCGCAGGACATCCACATACCCTCCTTCAGCTGCGTCGTGAATCGGCCTGGGAAAGACAAAATGGCGGCA